>CABHPP010108341.1:21982-33046 GCA_902168425.1 Peromyscus attwateri
CACTCACCACAGTCCCCCACGACCCGGAATACACTCACCACAGTCCCGCATGACCTGGTATGTCTTAGACTTGATCTCCTGGTTCTTGGCCAAGTTCCCTCGGGCCCCCTTCAGGTCTTCTTCCTTCACAGGGGGACGCTTCTTCTTGATGGGGGCTTCAGAGGTGCCAACCTTGGAAAGCCCAGAGCCTTACAATTTGAGGCCTTGAGATGAACCCCTCCAACTCTGGCAGGGGTTCAACTTTTGCAGATCATTGAACTTGGTCAATTCAAAGCCTTCTCCTTTCCCAGCCTCTGCAGGTCCCCCTGCCCTCTTGGTCTGACTTGGACATCTGACCTTGGCCCACAGAGAGCTCCTGGGGGTGATGGTCACTGCATCCCCATGCTGGCCTGTTTGCCTGGCCAAATTCAGGACTGGGCACAAGGAGCAGAGGGGGAAAAGGATGGAGTTCAAGACTGAGCAGCCCTAGGGAATCTGGTGAGTTCTAAGACCTGTTCACTGGGTAGCAAAGAGTCCAATAAGGACTGTCCTGCTTTCCCCAAACCAAAAACACTGGTATTTTTTTTTCTTTTTCCTGAGCTGAGGACCGAACCCAGGGCCTTGTGCTTGCTAGGCAAGCGCTCTACCACTGAGCTAAATCCCCAACCCGATATTTTTTATTATTGTGTTTGGAAAGGAGATGGGGTAGACAGCCATGGAGCAAGCAGCAAGGACAACCTTGCTGTTCTGTCTGTCCCAGTAGAGCTGAAAAAGCCAAACTCTGCTTACCCTTCCCTCAACCCCCGGCGCCTGTGAGGTTGAAGCCTTAGTCCTTCTTAAGCCCTGCAGACAGGTGCAGGGCTTCCCTCACTCGGCCTGGGCTGGGCTCCCAGGGAAACATGGGCCTGCCCAGAGACACACCCTGCCAGGGAGACAGAAGGACACAGCACTGTGACCTATAGGTATAGCCACCCTCCCTTACCCTTCCTCCAGATTACAAATGTTTATAACCGGACACACTAAGCTATCAAAATCAGATCCCTCACACACACACAAAAGCACACACAGTTCTATGTAAGTATTCCCCCAACACCTCACAACAAGTTGTGGGACAACCAAGGCCATTCACCAGAGCCTGGTGGGACCCAGGGTGTCCTCTCTGATAGGGCTGCAGAGCCCCCTGTTAGGCTTGGCTTTTCGTTCAAAGCAGACACCACCAATTAGTGTCCAGACTTGCTCCTTCCCAGCTCCCTTGGCACCAGCTGGCCCCCACTGGGCCTTCTTACCTCGGACATGGTAGATGCCAAGCAAGTTCTCTGTAGGTAACTCTCTGGCAGGCAGTAGCCACAGGAAGAGATCTGTGTGAAGTCCAACCCTCAGAAACTTATATAACCTGCTTGTCTGTCCTGGGCAGTCACTCCCCTCCTCTGGAAGCTCCCAGATGATTCAGATCCACGCAGCCACTAGCTGGTGTTTATTCTTGGAAATGATGGGCAGCAGGCCTGGTGAAAGTAGACAGCTGGGGGTACCCCATGCTTTTGGGAACAGCTGCTCACTTGCAGGTGGGAGGCACTGGCACTGTGTCCACACACTGTGTTTATGAACGAGAACCCTGGGATGTGTGTGATGGTCTGGGCAGGCTGACTATAAGAACCCATCCCAGCGCAGGGGTGGGAGGGGAGATCTCTGAGGAAAGGGAGGGCCCTGAACCAGCGTGGATGCTCTGAGCTTGTTTGTCTTTCTCTTCTACCCCTGGATTCCAGCGGAAATACATTTTCCATCTCGGCACACTGGTAGGGCAGAAACTTCCCGTCTGTTGCTTGGAGACATTTTCTCACAGTAAGTAGCCACCTCTGGTTCACAGTGGAGACTCGGAGGCTGAGGAGATCCTGGGGAGCTGCTGTGTCACAGTTTTGCTGATGCCCTGGTCCTCCACCCAGCCCTGAGACTTAGTAAAGGGGCAAAGCAAGGCAGGGTATGCGCCCAGGAAGGAACGGGAGACCATGCTTGCTGGTGAAGGTCTAGAGAGGGCTTCTGCCTAAGACGGGAACTGAGCAGCTGATTGCTACCTTAGGGGAGAGGCGCAAAGTCCACTTCAGCTGTTAAGCTGTGAGGAAGAGGGCAAGGCTCCCTTGGAAAGTCCTTCAGCGTTCCTAATGGCCTCATCTGTGAAGAGAAAGATCACCTCGGCACACACAGGGACCCTAAGCCTGAGGGGGGCAGTGGTAGATGTGGGTCAGAGGTCGGTCTCTGTTAGACCTATCTCAGTTCCCTCCAGTCTACAATGGACATTATTCTTACCCCTGAAAGCTCCAGGCAGATGAAATCCAACCAGGCACTACCATACAATGATCCTAAATGTCACTCCATGGCTGTTGTACCACAAACTCCATCCTAGCCTCAGCCTGGGCTCTGGTTCCCGGCAGGTCAACACGGGAAGGCGCTACCAGGTCTAGGTTGGGATAAGTGTTGCCCTGGGCAATGCCTGTGACTCCAAAGACAGGCGAGGCCATGCCTTGTGAAGAGTGCCCACACCTAGCTCGGTCTAGTTCTGGCCTCAAGGACAAGGATGTGGGATGTTTGCCTCTCTCTCCGGCCCAAACACAGCACATTCCCCAGGAGGTAAACTGGCTTAGACTCCCATCAGCAAGGAAGAAGGCGAGATTGTTTGGTTTTTTTCCTTGCAGATTGGACCCTATAGCTGCCACGATGCATCAGAAGGTTTATCAGCCCAGTGAGCTAGTTCAGTTCCAGAGGACGCACAACCAACGACCACAAAAATGATGGTTTCCTTTTCCCTTCTTTTTTTAAAATGTAATAAGATTTGGAACTTTATTGTAAACCAGTTTACATTTTGTACACCATCTTCCCTTTCATCTAAAAAATGTGTTTCTGTGACTCACAACACCACTGATTAAACACCTCGCTGGAGAGGCAGCTGAAGTGGGCACGGTGTCCTTCACACAGGTCTGATTTCTAATAAATCCTATGGAAAGAAACATTAAAAACCAAAGCAGGCAACCAACCAACCCACCCACCCACCCACTCACTCAGAACTCAGGGTGTTCAAAGCAAGGCTGACCACAGGTCCCTCACTGCAAACAAGTCTCTCACTGGAAGCTGAGTGACGCTTCATTTAAGACAGTGGTTCTCAACCTGGGAGTCGCGACCCATTGGGGGGGGGGTCACCGAAGACCACCCCAAACCACAGATATTTAACATTACAATTCATAACAGTAGAAAAATGAGTTATAAAATAGCAACAAAATTAATTCTATGGTGTGTGTGGGGGGGGGTCACCACAACATGAGGAACTGTTCAAGGGTCACGGCATTAGGAGGGTTGAGAACCACTGATCTAAGCCAGCTCACATCCTACAAGGTGGTTGCTGCCTGGCAGAAGGGACAGTCTGGGCCCACTCCTTCCAGGGTCCTGGGGCACCTTTCAGATGTGAACCCTGGGCCCGCACTGCCAAAGGAAGTTACAACTTGGATTTGAGCTTTTTTGTTTTCCCTGAGGAAAGAGGCACAAGAAACGACATGAGCTCGTATCTCCTTGTTGCCAGGGAGTTCACAATTTAACGTTTGAGGCAGGAGGCTACCAACATGCTCCAGGGCTGAGGGGCCACAGACTCACACATCTTCCGGTACACAGATTGAGAAGACACCGCCACACAGGCTCACCATTCACCCTTGCCTTTATCAAAGTCTCACCCACAGCCAAAGGAAATTAAAAAACAATAGCCACCATCTCTTGGAGTTAGGTGTCAGCTCTCTCATCGGTTTATTTCTGTTAGTTACAAAAACTCATTCATCGCCTTGGCTTGCAAGCTTCCACCAAGAGCAGCTTGGCCAAGACACCCATTTGGACAATCAGATTGACAGCACACCATAGCTAAGTCAGCATTCCACTTCTTTTTTTTTTTTTCCCCCTAGCCTGGTGATGTCTTGCCATCAGCCAATAAAAGGTCCCACCTCATAAGGCACCTTGGAACAAGTGATGGGGACACTCATCCCAGGGAGGGAGGACAGCTCAGGAAGACATCCTGATCGGAGCCCTCTACATCCACTCTAGTGGGGCAGTGCACCACGGTAACAGGAAGGCCTTAGCGACCACCGGAGGCTCTCCTGAGGGATGCAGAACGGTGTGAGTGTCTGTGCTTATGCTGCATGTGTGCATGCACACATCTACACAGGAAAGGGGGAAGGGCAACCACACCGAGCCTGCACACAGGCTCCAATACCAGATACCCGCTGGACCTCCTTTCCCGCTGAGCCAGCTCCACAGCTGCAGCTCAGAGACTAGAGCCCTTAGTGAGAATCGGGATGCACAAAGAACCTACCCTCACTTCCTCTGTCCCTCAGGCCCTGTGCTTGGACGCCGGGGGACCTTACAGATCACCTCTGGGAGGCCTGTGCAACTGAAGTTTCCATCCTTGGCAGTGGTTCCCCCACCTCTGTGGCTGGTTTGGAAACTCTAGGCGCTCAAGTCTGAAAATGAGGTTCCAACCCTGAGCTCCAGAAGGATGGTCATCTCTAGCACAGTGAAACAGGAGGGGATGTGAGGATGACATCAGCAACGCCACTAGGAGCTGACCATCTCCCTCAGGAGTTCCAGTTGTACTCTTCCCACAACACTCTGTGCATCCTCACTACAGAGGGGGAAGGGAATGACCAGGGCTGTAGGATGGACAGGAAATAGGAAACAGGAACAATGCAGGGCCTGACCAATCCATTTCACAGGTCACTGGCCTCTGCCTCACCTGGCTGTGAAGCGTCCAACAGCAATCTCTCTTCTCAGTGGTGCTTGCACGAGAAGATGAGCCGAGAGAGACACCCCAGAGTACACCCCCTGTCTAGGACAAGTAAGACTTCAAGTGGCAGAGGACAGCCCCAGGTACTCTGGATGAAGGCTGGGTTCACATGCCACAAGCAGACTTAGATCCCGGATGCTTAAGCAAAACACATTCTCACGTAGGTTTAGAAGAAGGATCTGAGGAGAGTCGGCTCCTCTGTGTTCACCTCACCTGAGGCCTCAGCCACACCATGAAGTAGTGGGGTGTCCTTGTGCTCCTTACCACTGTGCCTGCGTGCTGGACGACAAGCCGTCAGACACTCTTCTACAGCAGAGAGTGCCAGGTCAGCCTGTACCACCAGGTAAACTGTGGCCAGCCTGAGAAGTGGGCGTAACCACCAAGGAGCCATAGTCTAGAAATACCTCATACTAGCTACACAGTAAGACATAGCTCTCACTGGAAGCTGCTCTGCCCCTGCCGCTTCACAACTTTGGAGGGCATGACAACAGGCTTCTCTGGCCAGGCAGCTGAGCAAGCAAGCAGGTGACAGCTGGTGACAGGCACCAAGGCAAAGGTTGGCTCTTCGAGCTGCTGTACTGGGAGCAGAGGCTGGGACCATGCTCTCATTTGAGATTTGGAGGCCCTGAGAGAGGCAGGAAACCAACAGCAGGAGCCTGGTGGTCTTGAGTTCTCCAGACACAAATGTCTAACTCTTGAGCTCCTTCCTCAGTCAGGTTTGACCAAAGCCTCTGACACGCCAGCTTGTATGCCCTGGCTCTGCTCCCACACGCTGGAGCATACAGATCCATTTGGAACAGCTGCCTCCTGCCCAGGTCTGACCTTAACACACTGTGGATTTATTTCTGACCGCAGATAAAGGCTATCTACCCTTCCCATTAGGATCCTTCACCTCATCATCAGGTGTTACCTAACAATATTCCCGGCTAAAAAACTCCTGACTTTTACCCACCTCCCATCAGCTCATACCCCATGAAAGGCAAACAAACCCATTTCTTTGGGGATTAAAAAGTTTTAAATACAGTAGTATGAAAATATAACTTAAAAAATATAAAAGTCAAACAGCATACGGAAGACTTAAAAATCTGTTTGCCCATTAGACCATAGATACTTTGTAGGAAATAAACACATACTCAAAAAACAGTAACACTGTCACAGCTCATAAAACTGGCTTTAGAAATAAAGAGTTACAAAAGCCATTTTGAGTAAGAAAGCATTCCTGTTCCAACTTGGGTCAACCCGTGGCTGTTAACCCCAAGCACGTCACATGTCCACACGGCCCCAGCCTCAGCACGAGGACCCGCAACAGTCTATGTGTGCTCTGTTTTCTTCCATCAGCCTGCTGGTCAGACACAGGACAGGGTCTCACGACACCCCAAGGGACGACGACGACAAACACAGCTCTTGGCTTGCATATTTGGTCAGTGTTTGTAGTGCAACTGAGCGGGACCTCCAGCTGCCCCAGCCCCCGGGCACGGTCCTCTTCCCTCTCTTCAGTCACAGTCGTCTGGGGCGGGCTGGCAGAGAGCGGGCAGCGACAGCAAGAGGAGCGGAGGTAGAAGAGGAGGGGAGAGAGGGAGGGGAGGGACGCTGCTGCAGGGCTGGGCCCCAGGACTGTCACTGGCAGCGTGGGAGTGTGTCATACAGGCAGTCCAAAGCGGTGCTTCTTCTTCTTCACAGGTTTGAGGGGGGTCAGTCTGCGGAGGTCCTCCTCGGCATCAGACTCCTCCATTTCGTCATCAGCTGAGATCAGGATCTGAGGCGGTGAAGAGGCAAGGCCTAAGACACCAGTGCAGGGCTTCTGTGCCTATCTTTCTGGGAGGCCTCGAGGCTCCCACATGCTTAGAATGGGTTGTGGGGAGGGCCTCCTTCCACAGTGAGATGTGTTGGCATTGAAGTCACCACCCCTCATCTGCCAGTGTACCAATGCTCCCCTCCCCATGCCTTCATCCAACTTCCAGCCAGACCCAGATCCTATCATCAAAGCCAATGGAGTGCATGGAATCTCAGGGTCCTGCATCTGCCAAAAGGGAATGAAATCATCCCAGGGACCATATAAGGCATGCAGTTCCAAAAGGGCCGCCTGAGCCAACTGTCCCTTCTCAAGATGAAGAGGGAAACTTGCTTTAGGCATCCAGGCCGCTGAGACACTGAGGACAAATCTGCTCATTCCCTGCCATAGCTGCTGGCTTCACACCTGAGAACCACGGAAGATCAGAACAGCCCTCTGAAAGTTTAAGGGCAGGGGGATGAGAACTTCCACTCCAGGGGTGGGGCAAACGGCCTTCCTGTGGACTGAATCACTTAATGGCTCCCTGCTTTGGCCAACGCGCACTTCGCTTTATCGTCAGAGGGCAAACCGTGTGGTTGTGACTGCCTATGAGCCGCACTATTTATCACTCAGCAAATGTCTGCCAGTTCTTAGGATGGGATAAGCCCTGTTACCAGATTCTATGAACACAAACTTGGAGATGTGGGCTTGCCCTCTAGTCTATTCACTTTCTAAAACTCCCTCCAGACTGCCCAGGGCTCTCCAGGGGGTTGCTTAGTTACAGGACACACCGCAAGTGTGATGATGACTATCTGTGCATTTTCTCTTCCTCATCCTCAAGTCTCAGGGGGGCAGCAATCCCAGTCTTCTTCTTTCTTTTTGGGAGACAGGATCTCACTATAAAGCCCTGGCTGGCTTGGAGCGTGCTCTGTAGACCAGGCTGGCCTCAGACTCACTGAGATCTGAGTGTGTCTACGTCCAAGTGCAGGATTAAGGCCATGCACCACCAAGCCTGGCTAACCTCAGCCACTTCTGTGGCTCCCATCGGCAGCAGTGCTCGGCACTACGGGGGTTTCCTTAGGTCAACCCAGCTTCGACTTGCTGAGGCACAAAGGTGTGATGCACACTGCAGAGCAGCTGGAACACCCACTCCTGCCCCAGGCTTCGCCCATGCGTGCTGCCCCCTTACACCAGGCCCTTGAATTTAGACCCCAGCAGATAAAGGGAGGTGAGGTGACCTCTGTGAGATATAACTGGTCCTATATTTTGGAAGCTTGCAGGCAACACTTCCTCTGCTTGTTGGTGAAGGACAGGGCTCTAGGTACCTCCATGCTTCCCTGGAATAAGGTGCATTTCGCCTAACCTGGCTGTCTCCACTGCTAGTCCACAAGGACTATGTGTGGCAAGTCACCCTGACTACATGCGGCATCTTTTTGATCTGGGAAGGTACAGGTGGCAGCACTGGGCTCTGAGGGACCTGGGCTCAGCTTTTTCCTCCCCTCCGACTAGTACTATGACTCAGCATGCAAAGGTGGGATGCAAGCATGAGACCTGAGACCCCCGGAGCCAAAGGTCTGATGGCTAGGTCCTTGGGGAGAGTCAAGGAGGCTCCTACCTCAGACTCTGACTCTTCATGGGATGCCGCCCTCCGGTATCGAACCTTGCTCCCATTCCTTGAGTCCTGGTTGGCTCCTCTTTCTTCTAGCTTAGCTTTCGTCTTCCCCTTCCTCATGAGGAAATTGTCTACTACCCAGAACATGAAAGCCTGTGGGAAGGAAGAGTGCAGGTTACGCTGGGTAAGCCAGAACAGAGCAAAGCAGAGGGATGCTAGCCACCCTCTACAGCGGTAAGAAGGGAGAACCTCACTCAGCCCTGACTGTCTCCCAGAACATTCAAGAGGAATTACCTCTCTATTTCCCTTGCTGTGCTTTTATTATCAGAGACCAGCAGGGTAATTCCTGCTGTGTTCACTTGTGGGTCTTTGTTGTGTTAAATAACGGGCAGCCTGAGGCCAACTGTGATGGTGCACACCTTTAATCCCAGCACTGGGGAGCCAGAGGCGGGTGGATCTCTGTGAGTTCAAGGCCAGCCTGGTCTACATAGTGAGTTCTAGGACAGCCAGGGCTAGGTAGAGAGACCCTGTCTCAAAACACAAACCACCAACCAGGTAGCCTGCTTTGGGCATAGAACCAAGGTCTCAAACTTCTAGCTTTGAGCCCTTATGGGTCCTTCACAGGTGGCCACCCAGCCGGCTGCTTCAGGGAGCCCCCGATTCCTTCAGCACTCTACACCACCGGCTCCTCACATTTGGCCACAGTGCTCATGAGTTTCTCTGATGACTGTACTCAGCAATCAGTATCTGGAGAACACTTGAAATGATCCTGATCTAGAAGTTACTATCATACATAGTCTGGGATTTTTCAGTGGGAAGTAGCCCAGCAGGGAAGGTAAGTCATACTTCCTAGGATCCTTCTTCTGAAACAGGAGCCCTGGGGAGGGCACCTATATTCTGAGGAAGGACTCCCACCATTTCCAAGGCTAGTTATGGGATGGGAAGTAGCAATTGGTTACAGACAGAAAGGTCTGGGGGCTGGAAGGTGACTTTTGTGTCACACTCAGAGCTTTGAACAAGAACCCTTGAAGGCAGGGTACAAACTGGGGTAAACACACAACAAGGCACTGACATTGACAAAGAAGGGGACTATCAGCATGACGACGGCCAGCTTCAGGTCTGGGTTTTCAATTGGATTCAAGAGGGCCACCTGCAGAGAGAACAGACACAGTGAGGAGGGGACCACAGGGCAGCACAGAGACGCAGACACTCCCAACAGCCACTGGAAACAACCCCTTACACCCATGGCCGCACAGACCCGAGATCTGATGCTGATAAGAAACCCGTCAGCCACTGTGTCAGATCCAAGCGGGACCCACGTCCAGTAGGGAGCAGCCTGAAGCCCTGCAGAGTAGCAATGGTGGCATGTGCCTTAGAGGCTTAGAGGAAGGAAATTCAGTGGGTGATTAGAGATTTGGACAATGAAGTGCTAGACCACTCTCCAGCAAAAATCCCACACAGCTATCATCTCTGGGGCACAGCAGCTCAGAAACATTCTGGCTTATTTTCTTAAAAAAGGTAAAAACTCAGCCACAGATAAAACCAAAGGAAAGCCAATATCTGAGTCACATGTTCTGGAAAGCTCCTTGGCTGTTTTATATGGGAACGAGAGGCATAGGTTTATCTAGGTAGCTCTGGGATCAGAGGGCAGAGGGCAGGGCTGGGAAAGCCATGGGCTCTCCCAGGTATTAATATGTAGGTGGGGAGAGACCTCAGAAACTGCTTGTAGCACACAATGGCTGCAGTTGAACGAGCTAGCCCGGACACACGTGTGAAGGACATTTGCCAGTGTAGACACAGTCAGTTACAAAGTCTGAAGACTACCCAGACAAAAGAACACAGCAGAAGGGGCTGCATTTCCATGAAGTTCGCATACACCCATGGTCTAATCTAAAGACATGGATTTACATGAAGTGCATGGACACCCAGCACAGGAACGATAAATTAGTGCTCTTGTAAATAGCTGCTCTATCAGACCAAATGCAGGACTCTCATGGAGCTAAAATAAAAACAAGCAGGCTGGGGCCAGGGCTGGGGGGGATACGGGATGCTGTTGCTTGGCTTAGCAGGGAACTGCCGAAGCAGGGGTAGGAGGCAAACCTTTTTCCACTGGAGAATGAGCAGGACGATGAAGACCACGGACTTTTCAAAGATCATGATCACGATGTAAAGGGCACACTGCCCCACCCAGGCACCACACTGCAGAGGGTCTCCTGCAGGGACAGGTAGGTGCTTAGGCACATGGGCCCAGGATCTGAGTAGGACAACAACCACCCAAGCCCCTCGCAGCTTGTACTGCTGGCTGCATCCCAGAACCCTGGCTCTAAGGTATTTCATGAGTCCCTAAAGCTCTACAAATCACCTCTCTAAAACAGGCAGTGCTCTGAATAAAGTCAGAATTCCTAATTTGGACACACCAGAATGTTTTTCTTTCAAAAAATTTTAGGATAGAGTTAAGAGGCACTAAAGTTAGTAAGAGCTGACTGCTGGCTCTCTGGGTGAAGCAAGAGCACTATTATTATCTACAGCTGATTTTCCCAGTGACTGGTGCTATCCCTCCCTTTCTCTGTCCACCATGAGACTGGCACTGCAATCATAAATGCGGTATTCAACCTCTCTGTGCACTTTCCTCCTTTCCGCCACCCACGTCTTAGGCCATTACTCACCACCCCTGCTGTCCTCAGCCCTAAGAACATCAACCTGATTGAGAAACTCAGATTCCCACTGAATCAATGTAAAAGAATGACAAGTTGCCGGGCGGTGGTGGCGCACGCCTTTAATCCCAGCACTCGGGAGGCAAAGGCAGGCGGATCTCTGTGAGTTCGAGGCCAGCCTGGGCTACCAAGTGAGTTCCAGGAAAGGCGCAAAGCTACACAGAGAAACCCTGTC
>CABHPP010108343.1:0-40356 GCA_902168425.1 Peromyscus attwateri
ATGTTGATCCTCCTGCCTCAGCTTCTGGATAACCAATGTGTACCTCCACGCTTAGCGATGTTTTCTTAAAAAACAAAACAAGAATGACTGTAAAGATTCAAACAGCTCTGGGAGCATCAAATGACTGCTGTTTGGCTGCTGCATTGCCAACAGAGGGAGCCCTTGCTACAAACCTAAGGCAGTCCCTACAGACTTGAAGGTGGTGGACTGCCTGTGAAGGGACATAAGACATAGACTAGAAAGGCTCAAGTGTTAGGTAGGTCGGTGTTGGGAATCAGGAATCTTCTCCCCTTTTCTTCTCTATATTTTATTTTTTTTCCTTTTTAAATTTTTTATTCATTTATTTTATGTATGAGTGTTTCGTGTGTATGTGTGTTTGTGCACCAATGTGTGCGTGAAGTGTCAAAGGCCAGAAGAGGGTATGGGATCCCCTGGGACTAGAGTTAGAGACAACTGTGAGATACCATGTAGGTGCTGCGAATTGAACCTGGATCTCCAGGAAGAATAGCCAGTGTTCTTAACCACTGAGCCATCTCTCCAGCCCTGGGATCTATTTCTTGAATGATGATGTTAGTTACAAAGGGATAATGTTAAGTTACAGGTATTTTGAAATAGTGTGTGCATGTGTATGTATGTGTATATATATATATATATATATAAAACGTATATAATTTATAAACATATGTAATAGTGTGCATATGTATGTGTGAATATATACTATATACACAAATATTAATATACTAATATATAGCTTTTGAAAAGCCCTTACAAGCAACAACAGCATAATAATAAAAAGCCCTACATGCTGATACAATGATCTCCGTTCTTCTCTCCCTCTCTTCCCTTCTTTGCTATGGACATGAGCTGATCAGACAACCAAATAAAATACCAGAACACTCGGGCAATAGACCTACATTACTCAAAATAAAACTGTCTCTTTTGTGTCCTCTTGCAACTCCAATTGTAGTTGTGTTCCATGTTTGCATAAATGTTTGATTTGAATTCTCCAGTGATGCTATAACATTTGAGCGGATTCAGTGGTTAAGGGTTACTTTTCCCGAAGTTTTAATGTAGGTGACATTCCCATGGAAGCTGCTGAAATGAGATTCCTGGAGTCTGTTCTCAGACATTCATTGCTGGGTGATGAAGGTCAAGAACCTGTTGTTGTCTTTGGTGCTGTGGGTTGAAACCAAAGCCTCATTGGTGCTCTATGCTAAACAGTCGCTCTGGTACTGTGCTGTGGAATAATCCTTTTGTACACTGTGAAGATTTGTTGCTGTGATTGTTTTAATAAAGAAGTTGACTGGCCAATAGCTGAACAGGATAAAGTTAGGTGGGAAAGCCAAACTGAGAATGATGGGAAGAAGAAGGATGGAGTCAGGGGAGTCACCAGCAGATACAGGGAGAAACAAGATGAACATGCTGTATTGAGAAAAGGTACCAAGCCACATGGCAAAGCATAGATAAGAAATATGAGTTACTTTGGGGGAGAGAGCTTTTGTTTTCACAGAAAATGAGAGGCTATGAATTTATTCTGGGTTAAGGAAAATCAGGTTTGATTGCAGAAGACCCCCTGAAATCCTGGTTATAGATAGACATAAAGAAATAAACCTAGAAGAACTACAAGACACGTGATGTATATTTTACCTGTTCAAACATAAAACAAAAAAATCACCTTTGGCTGACTTGTGTACAATGCACAGTCTATACTTGTATTAATGCAGATATGTGCTGTGGGATGGTCTGTATGTCAAATGTGTTGCTCTGATTGGTCAATAAATAAAACACTGATTGGCCAGTAGCCAGGCAGGAAGTATAGGCGGGACTAACAGAGAGGAGAATTGAGAGAACAGGAAGGTGGAGAGAGACACTGCCAGCCGCCGCCATGACAAGCAGCATGTGAAGATGCCGGTAAGCCACGAGCCATGTGGCAAGGTATAGATTTATAGAAATGGATTAATTTAAGATGTAAGAACTAGATAGCTAGAAGCCTGAGCCATTAGGCCAGTTTAAATAATATAAGCGTCTGTGTGTTTATTTTATAAGTGGGCTGTCGGACTGCTGGGGCTTGGCGGGACCCGGAGAGAAAACTCTCTAGCTACAGATATGTATGTTACCTTTAAAGTTTATGAATTTTCAGAGCAAGGAGACCAGACACCAATGAGAATAAATGGCCCAGGTGATCCAGCATTTCAAATGCCCCTGTTACAGTCTTCTCAGAATTCTACATCCAGAACAGCTTCAAGGCTGCTGGCTGAGAGGATCCAGTCTCACAGACTACTCCAGTCAGGACTTGACCATAATCCTGAATTTTCTCAGTGTCCGCCAAAGATTACCAGTGCCCCCAATCAACAGGAAGTACTCTAGAGAACACATCCACATTCCCAAAAAAATGGATTATGGATATTTATTATCATTTAAGGGGGGTTAATACAGAAGCTGACTGGCCAATAGCTGAACAGAATAAAGTTAGGTGGGAAAGCCAAACTGAGAATGATGGGAAGAAGAAGGGCAGAGTCAGCAGAATTGCCAACAGACACAGGGAGAGCATGCTGTATTGAGAAAAGGTACCAAGCCACATGGCAAAGCATAGATAAGAAATATGGGTTAATTTAAATGTCAGAGTTAGCTAATAACAAGCCTGAGCTATTGGCCGAGCATTTATAAGTAATCTTAAGTCTCCTTGTTGATTATTTGAGAGCAAGGGGTTGGGACAGGAAAACTCCACCTACAGTACTGAGCCCAGTTGTAGTACAAGCCATAGTGGCTTTTTTTTCCCCAGAGGGCACAGACCAGAAACTTTGATAGTATCAGCAGTCTGACTTCTGAAGGCAATATAGGAGGCATGGGATGAGGGGATGTGACTGTCTTCATTTATAAGTTGACAGATAGAACCACCAGGAACCCTGAGTGGCTTCAACTTAAGAGTCTCAAGGCATGAAGTAGAGGCTTAGTAGGGGAGAAGCCCGTGAGAGAGCCTCTGTCATATAGATCCCAAGCAAAGCACCCCAGCAGCACCTTCTGCCAAGTTATGGGGGTCTAGGAGGCAGTACACAAAGCCAAAGGAATCCAACCGAGCCTTAAGAGCTCTGACTTGTAGTTTGGACTTAATGTGAACCACTTCCACTCTCTTTGTATATATGTCTCAGCACAACACACACACACACACACACACACACACACACACACACACACACACGCTTGACAGTCTCTGTTCTCTCCTATTTATCCCTTTGGAATGAACATGTCTATCCTATACCCATTCTGTATTTGTATTTTGGAAGCATATGATGCTTTTTTTTTCTCGTTTTTTCTTCTATTTTATGTACATAGGTGTTTTGCCTGAATGCATGTCTGTGTGGAGGTGTCAGATCCTCTGTAACAGGAGTTTACAGACAGTTGTGAGCTGCCATGTGAGTGCTGGGAATTGAACCTTCCTCTGGAAGAGCAGCCAGTGCTCTTAACCGCTGAGCCATCTCTCCAGCCCTTTCTTTTTTTTTTTTTTTTTTTGGGGGGGGGGGTTGTTTGTTTGTGTTTTTTTTTTGTTTTTTTTTGTTTTTTTTTGTTTTTTTGAGACAGGGTTTCTCTGTGTAGTTTTGCACCTTTCCTGGATCTCGCTCTGTAGACCAGGCTGGCCTCGAACTCACAAAGATCCGCCTGGCTCTGCCTCCCGAGTGCTGGGATTAAAGGCGTGCGCCACCACCGCCCGGCCCCAAAACTAGTAATTGTCTTTTTCTTTTTCTTTTTTTTCCCCAGAGCTGAGGACCAAACCCAGGGCCTTGCGCTTGCTAGGCAAGCGCTCTACCACTGAGCTAAATCCCCAATATGATGCTTTTTTTATGAGTTCATAGCTGGAAAGAACTTTGCCTCTGTATGGAGAGTGCCTTGAATCTCACCCACATCTGATTGAGCCTGGTATTCCTTAAATGGTTCAACCTGACTTTGAGCTTGAATTCTTTAGCTTTCCTAGTCCTGGGGTTTACAGGAATGTGTCGCATCTGATTTTGATGACATTATGAGAAACTTTGGATTTTGGCCTTTTCTTTTTCCTTCCTTCCTTCCTTCCTTCCTTCTTTCCTTCCTTCCTTCCTTCCTTCCTTCCTTTCCTCCCTTCCTCTTCCTCCTTTTTTGAGTGCTAGAGATTGGACCCAGGGCCTCTCCCATGTTATGGGAGTGTTCTATTCCTGATCTACATTGCAGGTTCCTGGGTTTTAGGGTTGATAATGGAATGACTTAAGACTAGGAAATATTGGGATATACTGAATGAACTTTGCATGTGAGAAGGACATGTATTTGAGGGAGCTAGAGGTGGAATGATGCTGGCTATGTGTTTACGGACTTCAAAATTTGTATGCTGAAATCCTAGCTGCCGTTGACTAGCAAGTGATTTGGTCTTGATGGCTCTGTCCTCATAGATGGGATAAATAAAAAAGACCCCAAAGCCAGATATGATGCCATACTCTATAGTCCCAGCACTCAGGAGGTGGAGGCAGGAATAGCAGGAGTTTGAGACCAATCTTGGATACAAAGTTTGTTTTTTAAACAAAGGCTCTAGAGCAGTGGTTCTTAAACTGTGGGTTAGGAACCCTTGGGGGTCAGACGACCCTTTCACAGGGGTCACCTAAGACCATCAGAAAACATGTTTACATTATGATTCATAACAGTAGTAAAATTACAGTTATTAGGTAGCAACGAAATAATGTTATGGTTGGGTCACCACAACATGACGAACTGTATTAAAGGGTCCCAGCATTAAGAAGGTTGAGAACCACTGCTCTTGGGGGCTTGGGATATAGCTTAGTGGTAGAGCACTAGCCTCATGTACCCAAAGTCCTAGGACTGGGGAGGAGGAAGCCTCAGCTCTTGAGTCTCCAGCCAAATGCAGATGCAATAAAAAGATAACTTTCTCTTTCCTTTGTTCTTAGTTTTTTCCCTTTTCTTGGTAGTACTGGGGATTGAATTCAAGGCCTCATACATGCTAAATGCATATTCTACATTGAGCTACACCCCCAAACCTAAGACAACCTTCTCTAAACCAGGAAGCATATTCTCACTGGCACCTCTGCCAGTGCCCTGGGAGAACACTTCTGCTGTTATAAACCACATAGTCTATACTATTTTGTTATGGAAACCTGAATGGACTAAGATGGTCTCTATAAATTTTTAAAAATGTCAGCATGAGCTCATGGATTCTTTTTTATTTTATTTTTTGTGAGACATGGTCTCATGATGTAGCTTGGCTGGCCTGGAGCTTGCTATATAAATCAGGTTGGCCTTGAACTCATGGAGGTGTGATTTTCTCTGTCTTCTGAGTGCTGGGATTAAAGATGTGTACCGCCAGGTCCTGACTGGATTCTTCTTTCTCCTCCTCCTCTTCCTCTTCTTTTTTGTTTTGTTGAGACAGGGTTTCTCTGTGTAGCTGTGGTAGTTTGAATGTAATTGGCCCCATAGGGAGTGGCACTATTAGGAGGTATGGCTTTATTGGAGTGGCTATAGCCTTGTTGGAGGAAGTATGTCACAGTGGGGGTGGGCTTTGTGGTTTCCTATGTTCAGAATACTGCCCAGTGTGTCAGTCGACTTCCCGTGGCCTGCAAGATATAAGACTCTCAGCTACTCCTCCAGCACCACGTCTGCCTGCATGCCGCCATGCTCCCCTTCATAATGAGAATGGACTGAACCTCTGAAACTGTAAGCTACTAGTTAAATGTTTTCCTTTATAAGAGTTGCCATGGTCATGGTGTCTCTTCACAGCAATAAAAACCCTAAGACAGAAGTTGGTACCAGGGACTGGGGTATTGCTATGATGTGTTTGTTTGGAGGAAAGCAGAGGAATGCTTTAAGCATTGCTCAATGGGCTTTGCTAGTAGAAGTATGGAAGACAGAGGTGCTAAGAGTTATTTGAACTGTTGAGGGCTCACTCAAGAAATTTCAGAGGAGAAGAATTTTAGCATGCCTAGGGATCTTTCTTGTGGTATTTTGGTGAAGAAAGTGGCTGCTTTTTGCTTTTGTCTGAAGACTCTGCTGTATTGGGTTTCTCTTTGGGCCACCAGCTCACAAATAATAACATGGAGACTTCTTATTGATTATGAAAGCTTGGCCTATAGCTTAGGCTTGTTCCTAACTAGCTCTTATAACTTAAATTAATCCATTTATATTAATGTATATTCTATCACGTGGCATTGCCTCTCCTACATCTTGCATCTCCTGTTTCCTCTCTGTGTCTCTTGGTGTCTCCCACATGCCTAGATTCCTTCTCCTCCTCCTTTCTCTCCCTGGAAATCCAGCCTATACCTCCTGCCTAGCTATTGGTCATTGAGCTCTTTATTAAACCAGTCAGAAGGTGCCTTGGCAAAGACACATCTTCACAGTGCACAAATATTCTGCAACAGTCTGATTGAGGCTAAAGTGAAGAATTTTGAATTAATTCTGTTGGCAGAGGAAATCTCAAAATAGCCTAGGATAGACTCTATCATGTGGTTTTCAGTGGTAACTCTAATGAAGATTTATGACGAAAAGGAGCAAGCTGAGCAGGGTAAATTACAAAATGTAATTGAGGAGAAAAAGAGCACCAGGAAGTGGAATAGAGCTAAATTCTGTGTTCAAGGAGATAAATGGATTAAGAAATGGAATAAAGAGAGTGGTGACCTCAGGGCAAGATCCCACCCAGCTAGTTTTCCAACTTGTGGAAAGGAACTAAAGCTTAGAGTCAGATGTGGTGGCACATACCTTTAATCCCAGCACTGGGAAGGCAGAAGCTGATGGATCTCTGAGTTTGAGGCCAGCCTGGTCTACAGAGCAAGTTTCAGGACAGCCAAGCTTAGGCAGTGAAGGACAGAAAGGTGGTAAAGATGTAATTGAATGAGGGGACCATGTTCCAGGCCACAGCAAGCAGCAGAACTTGGCAGCTTTGACCACGTGGTTCTGGCTTTAGAGTCAAGGGATAGAAGAAACAGGTTATGAAATTTGCCTCTGTGCCTAAAGAAAGACACTGAGGCCAGGCATGTGTCAGGGGTGTACCTGAGTGGAGGCCTAATAGAGAGACCATTGCATGAAGCTGTGAAGTTGAAGCCTGGATTACCTTGGAGACCCCAAGATGTTAGTGATGCCAGAATCAAGGGATTACCTGCTGAGGAAAGCTGCTAACAGAGAGTGGAACCAGCCCAAGAGAAGTGTGTTGGAGTCAACAAAACTGAACAGATTTGGAGATCTGAAGAGTGTTTTGACATCAGACATTGGAGTTTGCCTGGCTGGTTTTTGGTCTTGCTTTGGTCCAGTATTTCCTCACTATGCTCCTTTCTCTATGTTTTGGAATGGTAACATATATTCTGTGGCACAATATTTTGGAACTATGTTGTAGATGTAATGGTCTTATTAAATAAGAAACACAGCCAAATGCAGAGTTAAAAGCCCAAGAGGTCAGAGCAGTAGCTAAGAGCTGAGACTTAAAACCCTTTCTTACCCTTTGCTGCTGCTGCCATCCTTCCCCTGAGAAAGAGGCCTACTTCCTGTGTGTCTGTCTTTTTATTGACTTTCTGTTCTGCTTTCTCATTGGTTGTAAACCCAACCACATGACCTCCTTGTCACTGCCTGTCTATACAGACTTCCAAGTCTTCTATGGTTGGTATTGAGATTAAAGGCATGTGTCTCCATGCTGGTGGTGTCCTTGAACACACAGAGATCTGCCTGCCATGTGATCGGGATTAAGGGCGTGTGCTACCACTGCTAGACTTCTGCTATGGCTTGCTATTAGCTCTGACCCCCAGGTAACTTTTTATTTATTTATTTATTTATTTATTTATTTATTTATTTATTTATTCTTTTTTCGCTTTTTTCGAGACAGGGTTTCTCTGTGTAGCTTTGCACCTTTCCTGGAACTCACTTGGTAGCCCAGGCTGGCCTCGAACTCACAGAGATCCGCCTGGCTCTGCCTCCCGAGTGCTGGGATTAAAGGCGTGCGCCACCACCGCCCGGCAACTTTATTTATTAACATACAAATAAAATCACATTTCAGCACAAATAAAATATTACCATAGTATATGAGTCTCAGAAGAGACTTTGAACTTTGGACTTTTAAACATCATTGAGACCGTAATAGACTATGTGGACTTTTGAAATTGGACTAAATATATTTTGCATTATGATATTGTTACAAGCCTTTGGGGGCCAGGGAGTAAGAATGTGGTAGTTTGAATATAATTGACCCCCATAATCTCATAGGGAGTGGCATTATCAGGAGGTGTGGCTTTGTTGGCTTTCCTATTGTCTACAAGATGTAGGACTCACAGCGATTCCTCCAGCATGCCACCATGCTCCCCTTTATGATGACAATGGACTGAACCTCTGAACTGTAAGCAGCCACCTCAGTTCAATGTTTTCCTTTATAAGAGTTGCATGGTTATCATGCCTCTTCAGAGCAATAGAAACCCTAACTAAGAAAGTAGTCCTGAAACTTGCTCTTTGGACCAGGCTGGCCTTGAACTCAGAGATCTGCCTGCCTCTACCTCTGTCCCCCAAATGCTGGGATTAAAGAAGTGTGCCACCATAGCCCCACATTTTGGATTCTTCTTTTTTAAGATTTTTTAATTATGTGTATGTGTGTGTGGCAGAAGGGCAGGGCTATGTGTGCCTGCAGGGCCCCGCAGATGATGGTGGATCTCCTGAAGCTGAAGATCTAGGATGAAGTATCAGTATAATAGATACAGTATGAATATATAGGTTTGGGTATATCAGAGAAAATAAATGTACCATTGTGAGCCACAGGATGGAGGTACTGGGAACCAGACTTAGGTCTTCTGCAGGAACAGGAGGAGTTGTTAACTGTGGAGCCATTTTTCTAGCCCCTCATGGATTCTTTATAATTCAATATATTATTATATTATAAACTGCAGCAGTGTGCATAATAAACATAACCATTTAAAATGTTTAAAATTTTTATTTCGTGTATCCCCTAATTTGAACAGAGGAATCTTTTCATAGTGACTCAGGTGTCTCTTTGGCTGGGTACAAACAATTTACAAGCACTTTATCCAAGAAGACCCATGCTAAACTTGCTCTCGGCTTTCTTTGGTCTGGCTATGCTAACAGCCGTTTCTCAGCAGAGAAATGTCGTAGTGGATAACGGTTTTCACCAAGATCCGAGCATTACCTGTGTCCATGGTCACTGGGAAGAATCGGTATCAGCATAACGGATACAGTATGGATAGATGGGTTTAGATGTATTGGAGAGAACAGACAGTAAACAGACAGACGCCTAACGCACACACAGACACCCTGCTACCTCTCTAATTCCAATGCAGTGCCACACTACCGAGTCCTTTTGGATCCCGCTTTGTGTGATGGTCAGCCTAAGTCTCTTTTAGAAACCGATACTTGAGATGAACTTGAAATATTCAAGAGCCAGTCATGCAAAACTCTAGAAACAGATGTTTAGAGTCAGAAGGAAGAACAAGCACAAAAGCCCGAGGCAGAAACAAACAGTATTTGAGAAGCAGACCAGCCAGTGTGGCCGGATTGTGCTGACTTCCCGAAGAGAATGGTTTGAAATGAAATCAACCCCTCAGGAAGGAAATGCTGTATATGAAGCTGTGTATGATATAACGAAGATGCTTAGAAGTATTTTAGTAAACTATGAAGATGCCGCAAGGTTTTAAGAAGAGGCTGTGGTAACTTTTTTTTTGTCTCAAAAGATGACTTTGGTCATTGTATAAAGAGTGAACTGTTAAAGAAGAAGCAGAGATGATGAGGAGACTTGTGGTAATCTAGGCAAATGGACGACATCAATGAGGGTAGCAGCAGATGACGCAGAAAGAAAAGAACAAATTGGTGTCCCTGAAGGTAGAGACGTACCAATTCTGAATCCTCAAGTGAATTCTGGATGTGTATGTCTATTGCATGCTGTCCTTGCATGAAGTTCTCAAGTCAAAATATCAAGCAAAGGTACAAGTGGGCTGGAGAGATGGCTCAGTGATTAAGAGCACTGGCTGCTCTTCCAGAGGACCCAGTTCAAGTCCCAGCACCCAGATGGTGGCTCACAACTGTCTGCAACTCCATTTCCAGGGGATGACACCCTCACACAGACATACATTCAGGCAAAACACAAATGCATGCAAAATAGTAATAAATAATTAAAAATAAAAACCAGTAAGGGCTAGAATCACTTTATGGTAAAGAACAAGAAAAGCAAGATTAGTAAGGGCATGGTAGGAGGCTCAGAAGTTCACAATTCAGATTCAGCTTCCCCGGATTTCACTGGATACCAGGTTTCAAAAGAAAAAAAGTCATTCAATATCGTACCGAAGGCTGCGTATGCCAACCTCTGCACTTGTTTGTGTAAACATTTCCTTAATGCTGTCATCCTTTTGATTGCTACAAAATGTCACATTCATTGTGTTTCCAGGCCATTCTTCTAATGAAATGGTTGACAGGTATGCCAACACCTTTTCTGCTAGAGGTTCCCCAAGTAAAGGCTCTGGGGGATGCTTGGCTCCTAGAGAATCGTCGGAAAACCAGTCATCAGCTGCTTCCACACTTTGGCTGCAATAAGAACTAGTGACTGATGTTGACAAGCTCAGTGTCACACTGCTGCCATTTGCTCCTGAGGTCACTTCAGGCAACTCATGGTCAGCGGGGTCTGGAAGGCAGACTTCATCTTCAGAGTTGACGGCTGTTTAAAAAAAAAAAAAAGCCTACTATTACATATTGACAAGTCAAGTCGTCTTTTCTTTCTTTCTTTCTTCTTCTTTTTTTTTAAGACAGGGTTTCCTCTGTGTAGTCCCAAAACTCGCTCTATAGACCAGACTGGCCTCAAACTCAGAGACTGCCTCTGCTTCTCGGGATCTGGGATTAAAGTTGTGGACCACCATTCCCGGCTTTTTCAGAATGACTATGTATTTATCTGTTTATCTATTTATTTGTTTTGGTTTTTTGAGACAGGGTTTCACTGTGAAGCTCTGGCTGTCCTGGAACTAGCTCTGTAAACCAGGCTGGCCTTAAACTCAGAGATCCACCTGCCAAGTGCTGGGATTATAGGTGTGCACCACCATGCCCAACAGACAAGTCTTAATTAAGAGTATTTTTAGGGTTATCATGGGTAAGACAACGCTAGAAGGGAAAACACCAAGTTGCTATCATCTGTACAATATTAAATATATGATATCTAAGTATTCTAATACAGGAAAATATTCTAATTAGGTCAGAAATCTCAGTTCTACAGTGTACCTTTAAAAAGTTTCTTAGAGCCAGGAGATGGTAGCACACACCTTTAATCCCAGTACTTGGGAGGCAGAGGAGGTGGATCTCCAAGTCTGAGGTCAGCCTGGTCTACAGAGTGAGTTCCAGGACAGCCAGAGCTGTTACATAGAGAAACCCTGTCATGAAAAACCAAAAAAAAAAAAAAAAAAAAATTCTGGTACCACTATAGAAAACCACAACCAATCAAAACTCAGAGTTGCGGAGCACAGTCCCAATGGATACATCTATAAAACACTCCAAGACCTAAGGCTCAGGGAACATTGTGGAAAAGGGAGTGGAAAAACGGCAAAAACCAGAGGATCCGGGGGTTTGCTGTGACAGTGTGTATGAAGCTGCACCCATGAAGTCCCACCAACATGACGGCCCAAGCATTAGCTGAACATGGATGACACCCATGGGCATGTCAAAGTGGATGGGGACAGCCCCCAAGGCCTCATCCCTACAAGAACTATAGGAAGCCGAGGGGAGCTGGGAGCAGGAGAGCTGCTCTTCCCCGGGAAGAGCACACCAGTCGGTTGTCCAATATCAGAGGGTCAGTCCTGGAAACACAAGCAACGTTACAGGGACTGAACGGGTTGTGCTTAGGAATATATATGGATATCCATATAAATATTTGCAGACAATAACACTGAAAAAAGAGGAGGTCATGGATTTGAAGGAAATTGGGGAGAGGTCCACGGGAGAATTTGCAGAGAGGAAAGGGAAAGGAGAAATGTAATTATAAATTTTTTTTTTTTTAAAAAAAAAAGGTGTCTCGGGCCTGGAGAAATGGCTCAGTGGTTAAGAACACACATTGCTCTTGGGGAGGACTTAAGTTAGTTTCCCAGCACTCTAGTCACGTGGCTTACATCCACCTGTAACTCCAGCTCTAGGGGATCTGACACCTTCTTCTGGACTCCATGGGCGACTAAACTCACATACACCCCCCAACCCCCACCATTACATTTTTTTTTTCAGATAGGGTTTCTCTATGTAGTTTTGAGTGGCTTACTGGCCTTTAACTATGTAGACCATGCTGACCTCTAACTCAGAGAGATCATCTTTTCTCTTCCTCCCAAGGTGCTAGGGTTAAAGGCATGCACCATCATGCCTGCCTTAATCTTTTTCTTTTTTTTAAACTTTTATTCTTTGTGGATTTCACATCATGTATTTCAATCCCACTTATCTCCCTGTCCCCTTGCATCTGCCCTCTGCCCTTGCAATGCCCACCCCCCAACAAAACCAAATTTAAAGGAAAAAACAAAAACCAAACAATACAAAGAAACAAAACAAAAATAAAAACATAAACAAACAAAAAAGAAGAATCTTGTCGTGGAAGCTGTGGTGTGGCCTGCTGAGTCACACCTCACCCTTTAGTCTGTTCATCTTTACTGGCAAGTGTTCATTACCACTAGTCATTGGTCTGGCTCGAGGCCTGTGGTTTCTGCTACACCACCGGTCATGGGCTCTCACTGGGACTGACTTCTCTTGGATATTCTGTTGTGGTCCTGTGTCATGGAGATCCTGCTATTTTGGATCTGTAGGTTTGTCTTAACAGTTCATAGATCTGGTGGATGTTGGGGTGGGCCAGTTGGTAGTCCTGGTTCTGGGTCTGGGTGGTAGCTGGGTTGGTCTGCTCGCTAGCTTTCCCTCATCATCACTACCTGGATGAGCTCTCCAGCACCGCCTCGGCTAGCTTACCCAATGCAGCCTACAGCAAGGAGGGGCGGGGGAGTTCTCCTGTTTTGGGGCCCTCAGGTCTGGGTCCCCCACATTCACATCACCAGAGCCGGCTCTACTGTTTTGTCCAGGCAAGGTGCAGGGCCCTCTCTCCCGATTGCTGTAGGGAGCATCGAGGGGCCTGGGGTCAGCTCTCCTACTCTTATGCCCTCGGGGCTGGCTCATCTATGACCCCGACAACAGGGTCAGCTCTAGTGTGCTGCCCAGGCAGAAAGCAGAGGCTGCTTTCTCCGCAACCCGGTGAGAGTCAGGGCTAGCTCTCCTACTCTTGTGACCCCAGGGTCAGCTCTCTCACTTGCCACAGGTGGTAATGGATGGGTGGGGAGGGCATCTTTCCCTCACCCATGCCACCACATGGGAGATTGGGGGCGGGGGCGGGGTCAGCTCTCCAACTCTCATGCCCTCAGGGTCTGCTCACCTGTGTCCCCGACCACAGGGTCAACTCTAGTGTGCTGCCCAGGTGAGGTGCACACCTATAGTGAGGGGTGGGGCCATCTTTCCGGAGTACAGGGGCAAGCTCTCCCCTGAGGGGTAGGGACAGCTTGCCTGTTGCAGTATCCAGCAAGGGGCAAGACCAGCCATCCCAGGGCCAGTGAAGGGATGGCTCAGCACAGCGTGGTTCCAATGACCTCCATGCTGACACAGTCCGTGGACATCACCACAGACCCCAGCTGCAGCAGGGCCATGGACCCAGACATGGCCCTGAGCAGCAGCTCTGCCTCAGATGCCAGCTCGGCCCCTGGTGATAGCACGGCCCAGCAGCCCCATGGCCCTCAGGCATCAACATGGTCCAAGGTGACTGGCAGGACCCTGGGCATCCGCAGAGGCCTTGGTGTCAACTGGAGCCATGGACACCACCCCAGATCCTGGCCTCCCCAGGGCCATGGACCCAGACATGGCCCTAGGCAGTGGCCTGTGCCCAGACGTCTCCATGGCTCCAGGTGGCAGCACCATAAATTTTTTTTAAGCTTAATTTTTTTTCTTAATGACTTGTAGTTGAATATTGCATTATTATTTTTTTAAATCAGTAAGTGGGATCATAAAAAAAAGCCATTTGGTCCACAGTGAGTGGTAAGAATCCATGCATGGAGGCATTTCTTCTTTTTAAACTTTCCTTCTTCCTCCCATCCTTCTTTCCTTCCTTCCTTCCTGTCCTTATTTGTTTATTTATTTGTTTATTTATTTGTTTGTTTATTTATTTATGTATTTATTTATTTTGAGACAGAGTCTCTCTACATAGGTGTGACTGTCCCAGAACTCACTGTAGACCAGGCTGGCCTTGAACTGACAGAGATCCTCCTGCTTCTGCCTCCCAAGTGCTGGGATTAAAGGAATGTGCCATCAAGACCAGCTTTGAATTAAAAAAAGAAAGATTTATTTTGTTTTATGTGTGTGAGTGCTTGGTGTTCTTGGAGGTCAGAAGAGGTGGTGGATCTTGGGGCTGGAGTTATGGAAGGTTGTGAGCTGCCATGTAGGTGTTGGGAATCAAACCCTGGTCCTCTGAAAGAGCAGCTGGTTCTCTTAACTGCTGAGCCATCTCTCCAGCCCCAGTAGGCATTTCTAAAGAGCCTTATGGTCTACAAAGCATCTTATCATTCCAGATCTCATTTATTATCTGAACAATTCTTCAGGGAGTTATTGTTGGTGCCGCTTCACAAATGAGCAAATCGTGACACAGAGCAACCACCCACCATCAATTAGACACAAGGTGGATTTCAACCTAGATATTAAGTTGCATACTTTTCCTATTAGACTCCACAGTGGACACTTGAAAATGTTTGCGGCCAGGTGTGTTGGTGCGATCCCTGCCCTTGGGAGGCCAAGGCAGATCAGAGTTAGAGACCATCGCTCCAGGCCAGCTAGGGGTAAGTAGTGAGATTCTGTCCCCAAACAAAACAAACAAAGCCAAAAATGAAAAACAACATAAAACAAGTAAAACCCCCAAAACCCAAAAGTTAAGTTTTAGAAAATATCACAAAATTCCTAAAATACATTTTATACGACTTTACATGTTAACTTTTTAACATATTAATTTTTTTCACATTAAATTCAAAATTGTTTAAAATATATTCTATATTCATTTCTAAAATTACATAGGACAAGTTTTGAGATATAAAGACATGGCATAAATATCTAAATGGCTACAAAATACCCAAAGTTTTTGTCCCATACCCTGACTCACTTTAACCCTCGGCATTACTGCATGGTCACCATTATGCCTTTGAATTCAAATAAGAAAATTTTTTTCACATTTTAAGACAGGATACTACATTTTTTTTCTTAAAAAGATATGCCAATTCACATACTAGTAAATTGATATTTTTTTTTTTTTTTGGTTTTTTGAGACAGGGTTTCTCTGTGTAGCTTTGCGCCTTTCCTGGAGCTCACTTGGTAGCCCAGGCTGGCCTCGAACTCACAGAGATCCGCCTGGCTCTGCCTCCCGAGTGCTGGGATTAAAGGCGTGCGCCACCAACGCCCGGCTTCTTGATATTTCTTTTGAATTTTCATGGAACATAAAATAAATAAGATTTAGGATAGCTTCTTGATTCTTTAAGATTTAAGAAAATATTTGCTACACAAATACTTCTAACAATTTCTTGAAAATAAAAGTACCTTTTATTTGTGTTGTTTCTCTTTCTCTTTTCTCCGCCTACAAAAAAGTCATTTGCATTTTTAAAAACGAAGGAAATTTGAATAGCTTCTATAATATATTTATATATTTATATTAGTAAGAGATGCAATATTACAAATTTTTGATAGAAATGTTTTTCTACAATATGTTCTTTTTTTTCCAAAATATTTTAACAGAAAAGAAAACCAGTTATTTGAAAATCTGAGGGCTGGAGAGATGGCTTGTCGGCTAAGAGTACACACTGCACAGTATTCCTTTTCCACACCCGTGACACCTGGTCCACTCTGAGAGACTGCATCATCCACTCACATGGATGAGGCTCCTCGGGAGCTCTACCTCCTAAGGCTCCTGCCACCTCAGTGCTGTCCTTTGAGGGCCAGTCTTTGAGCTCATGACCCTCCGGGAGACAGGCCACCTTTAAATGTTGGGAGCAACTGAACTGCATCTCAATGAAGCTGTTATGTGCAAAACAAAAGTGTTCTGAAAATAAAGCTTTTCAAAGAGAAAGTAAATATAATCCTTGAACTCTATTGTTAGGCTGACTTTTGGAACATTTTATTAACAGTATGACCCAAGAAATAAAAACAGAAATTAAGCAGGGTGGTGGTGGTGGCAGCAGCGTTCGCCTTTAATCCCAGCACTTGGGAGGCAGAGGCAGGAGGATCTTTGTGAGTTAGAGGCCAGTCTGGTCTACAGAGCGAGATCCAGGACAGTCAGGGCTACACAGGTTCACCACCACTGCCCGGCTCCACAATATATGAAGAACTCTTAATTTCAATGTTAAGAAAATAATCCAATTAGAAAATATAAGAGATTTAAAGACATATTTTTCCTAAGAGCATAGATGATAAAGATATGAAAAGATATGCCAAACCACTTACTGGGAAATAAAAATTGAAACAATATGTTGTCTTATACAGAGAGGAACGTGGATCTTGCCTTGGCATGGACTACTTCTGGCTGACCTGGGAGGTGGCTGCTAAAGGCTTGGATGGCTATGGAGACTTTTTATTCTTATTATATTTGTGTGTGTGTATGTGTGTGTGTGTGTGTGTGTGTGTGTGTGTGTGTGTGTGTGCACTCATGTGCTTGCTTTCATGCAATTGCACACATGTAAAGGTCAGAGAACCCCTTTTTGGACTTGATTCTCTCCTTGCACTGTGTGTATCCTGGGGACAGAACTGAGGTCATCAGACTGGGTTGCAAGCACCTTTACCCACTGAGCCATCTTACTGGCTCCAAATTTCTTAGAATAAGATAATGAAGGGGCTGGGGTGGAGCTAGTGGTGGAATGCTTGTCTAGCATGCACAAGGCACTAGCACTGCAGGTCAGGATTGAACATACACATGCTCGTGTGTGCACACCTACACCCCACCCCCAACATGGGTTGGTCACCATAGATCACTCATCTTTTCATTAAATCTTTCTCTGTAGCACGGAGAACTTTACCTTGTTGCTACTCTGTCATCTACGTTTATATAATACTCTGAATTCTTTTGTTGTGGTTTCAACAATGTTCATAGCATCTAAATTAAGGGTAAACCCCATCTCAAGAAACCACTTTGGAGAGATTCTGGGTTAGACAGAGGACTAGACGCTGCTTCAGTGTGATCAAGTGAGGAAGAATTGTGATGTGTAAACACAGAGAGTATGCCAAAGAAAGGAAGTGAGGGAAGAGCTTCACCACAAGAGGTGCTGTAGCACAGCGGTGAAGTGTGGAGAACCAGGAGGGGGAGACATCAACCAGAAGGCCAAGCCCAACACAGCTCCACCTCCAGGCTCCCAGCAGAGGGAGGGGAAGCAGAAGCTTCTTCCAGCAGGTCATCCAGGGGGTCCTGGTGAAATGCCACTGGCATTCCTACTCACAGGCTACATTCACAGCTCTCACAAACCTCGAAACCAGTGACTTCTCTTGTGGGATGGGTCAGCAATGGGAAGGGATTTCCCTGACTCAAAGGGCTGAGGCTGAGTGTCATCTTTAGAGGCGACATACTGTTTAAAACTGAACTACACTTGGGTCCTGAGAACTGAAACTAATTATGTCAGCGGCCTGAATTCAATCTGTCACAGTCCCAGCCTGAGAGACAGCTGTAGGAGACAACTGTAGAGTGTGGAAGGCACACACTGAGAAGCCCTAAAGTGCAGGGATCTGGTAACTCCACCACTGGTCCCTGGGGGCAGATATCATCAATATAACTTGGAAGTCAGCAGGCAAATCAACCTCTGGAGCCACCTGCCTGCTGTGAGGTTAACTACTGTAGTCTGTGCACCTTGAAACTCCAGCTACCGTTTTTCTAGAGGACCCAGGTTCCCAAGTCAAGTGACTCAACATCCACCTGTAACTCCAGCTCCAGAGGGTTTGAACCCTCTGGCTAAGACCACACACATATGCGCCTGCACACAGACAATTAAAAATCAAGATTTATTTTAATTTACAATTTTGTGTATGTGTGCCTCTCTGTATGTGTGCAGTACTCACAGGGGCCAGAAGAGGGCATTGGATCTCTGATCCTCTGCAATAGCATCATGTGCCCCGAGCCATCTCTCCAGCCCTGCTAAGTGGATTTTGAGAAGATGAACACAAGTTTGCCTGTATGGAGCTCAGTGCTATGGATGCTTCCCCTACCTCTGGTGAAACAGGCAGAAAGAAACCACTCAACTGGAACCTTCACTGTCTAGAGGGTATGGATTGGGAACTCTTGGGATGGTGGGAGACTCTGTCCAGCTCACAGACTGAAAAGGCTAAGTGTGTCCAGCAGAGGCCTGTGATACACAGAGAAGGAACACTACTGACGTGCAGACTGCCCTGGCTGACATCAGACATTCGTATAGTACTGACCCCTCAGCACCAGCATAAATCACGGTAAACAGAGCTCAGAGCCCAATTTAACTGGCCCCAGCCCTAGACACATATTCAACATCATACGCCCTTGGAGAACTGTGACGACTGTGAGCAGTTACTCTGCTTCTCTTCTAATGGTGAATGCTAAAAACCCAACAGCAGCCAGTGCTGACGTGGATGCGGGGTGAAAGAATGGTTCTCCTTCCTGGCCAGTGGGGATGCGAAATAGACACAGTTTCTCATAAAACCACACACACAATATGATTAATAACAATTCTCTCTGGTATCTTCCCAAGTGAGTTGAAAAGTCATGCCCATACAAAAGCCTCCACAAAAGTGTTTATAGCACCTTTGCTCATAATGGCCCAAACTTTGAAGCAACCAGGATGTCCTTCTGTGGGTGAAAGGACAAATTGAGCTGATAGTTCATTTTTCTTCTATCTAGGTCTGGGGTCGTTTCTCTTTTGTCTGTGTAGGCTCCGTGGCAAAACAGTGTTGCCAGATGGTTACTAGACACGTGGTTGCTGAGTTCAACTTGAATTCAAGGTGAAGGCTGTGTAACCAAGGCCTGCCATCCTATCTGTCATCTGACTTTATCTGAATGCCGTTAGACCATCAATTCACTTGTTTAGCTCGGCTCTGCCATAGTTTTCCATTTTTCCCTTGCCATACTCTACTTTGTCCTTCTGATGCTGTTTTGACACACAACATTGTTAATTGTGGTCTGCTTTTCTCATCAGTACCACACAAGCATCTTGAAAGTAGGGGTAATATCTTAATCTCCCCAGCAGGGGAGGGGCAAGAGCTTCAAATATAATATGGATTAGTAGATCTTTACCAAATTGAATTAAATTACACTTAACTGGTTTGGTCGGGCTATCTGGTTATCTGAGCATTTCTTATCTCCAAATTTCTTTTTTTCTGCTAGTCCCAAGAATGTTTTTGCATGCACCCCCCAACACGCCGTTATCTTCATCCCTCTTCTAAGCCTAGTATGGAGAGTGTAGGGTTTTGTTTGTTTGTTTTTGTTTGCTGAAAGGTATATAAAAGCAACTGGAGATAGAATATATTTTCATTTAATTTTTCTGTTCTTTTAAAAACTTTATCACCCTCCAAAATATAAAAGAAAACCAGTTTTCCTATTGTATGAACCTTTGGTTTGGATAATTTAAATTTTAGCTCCATGCTTTTGTATCTTAAACTAAAACATAATAATAGTGGATCTATTAGCCTTCTAATGGAAAGACAACATGCTGGTAACATGGTCTAGGACTTTCCAAGGAGTCTGCTTTAAAACAAGACACGAGGCAGGCGGATCTCTGTGAGTTCGAGGCCAGCCTGGGCTGCCAAGTGAGCTCCAGGAAAGGCGCAAAGCTACACAGAGAAACCCTGTCTCGAAAAACCAAAAAAAAAAAAAACAAAAAAAAAAAAACCAAGACACTACCTGTGGTTGAGGTTGGCCAGCATGAAAGTTTCGGGAAATGAAAACACACTGAGAATGAGATTTAATCTTCGGTTTGGATGGTCTTTGCTTCAGCTTTTCATCAGTTAATTTAACTTGGGAACCTTGAAATATTTCCCTGGAAAACAATGTACAGAAAATATTATTAAACAGGAATCAGATTATATGGTTATATATGCCAATTGAGATAATCATCTCTAACACTTATACACAGGAGTTTGAAGTCAGCATGTTGCAGACCTTTAAAAGTAGCCATCCAGCCTCGTGGACTGAGCAGCTACTGGGTTCTTAGACTTTCCTTTGAGAGACAACCATTGTTGGACTAGTCAGATCCTAACCTGTGAGACATTCTAATAAATCCCACCATATATATACACATACATACATATACACATATATAATGTATATGTATAAACCCATATATGTGTACATATAAACAACATATATAATATATACACATTATTATATATAGTATATAATATATAATATACATATACACATATATATTCATCCTATCAGTTCTGTTTCTCTTGATAACCCTGACTACTAACAATATTTTAAAAAATGATGCCAGAGAATGAACGCTATTCAGTGATACAAAGAAAGGAGTTGTCAAGCCACAAAAAGACACAGAGAAGAGCTGGACATAGTGACTCATACCAGTAATCCAGAGCCTGGGAGGCTGAGACAGGAGGACTGTCATGAGGTTAAGGTCAACCTGTGCCACCTAGTGAGTTTCAGGCCAGTTAGGCTACATGGTTAAGCCCTGTCTAAGAAAAAGTCTGAGAAGGCTACATTCTGTATGATTTGGCATCTGATTGCAACTCTATGAACTCACTCTGGTAAAGACTGAACTACTGAGACCTGGGAAGACCAGTGGTCGCCTGGGGTTAGAGAGGGGAGGGGCGGATAGATGAAGCACAGAGGAATTTTAGGGCAATGACAAAACTCTGGCTGATACTGTAACTATATGTGCAAGTCACTCTACATTTGTGAAAACCATGGAATGAATATACATGAAGAGGAAATCTTCATGTCAGACGGATGTTAACAACCTGTTGACATAGGTTCTTCAGTTTTAACTCCCCCCAAACAATAATAATGGGGCCATCTATTTTTCCAGAGGTACTAGGAAGTTTCCAAGTTAGTTCTAGAGATCATCATATTGGATTCCTTCATAAGACATGAACAATTAAGATCCACTCACTCATTGAATTCAATCCACTGAACAAGTATTTAACCTATATGTCAGGAATGTTGGATGTTGAATATTTAAGAGTGTGCTGGGGGCCTGTCATATAGCTTATGTACTAATAAGGAAGATAGACACTACGAGAAGATGAAAAAATTATTGCTGTGGAAAGTGCCATTGAGGGAAGTTACCAGGTGCTGTGTGTGAGTTTGTACAAAGGAAATCAACCTGGCTAGGGCAGTCTGAAGGATTTCCCGAGGAAAGGGTGATTGAACTAGGCTGCTAAAGAATAAGACTAGCGGTTAGGTCAAATCTGGTAGAAAGGGAGAGATGTGGAAGAGATGTTATTCTAGGCAGATGAAATATCAAACACAAAGCTATGAGGGCCGGAGTTCTACCATGTAGGAGAAACACACACACACACACAAAAACAAGACAGAAAATAGAGTGAGGTGTGTGCAGGGGCAGATCACGTGGGGCCTGAAAAGACAGGCCACTTGGGTTTCTCTTCAAACCAATGGGAAGTCTTTTGAAAAACAGTGGGCATGGGAGAGAAGAAGTGAGTGATCTGATGAGATTTGCATGTGGAAAATGTATGGCTGAAGTGTGGAGAAGACATGAACTTGACACTGAAGGCAGGGTCAGCTATAAACCCCGGTGCAGCTGTCCATGTGGAGGATGAGGAAGACGTGGAGGGTGCAGCGGCTGACGGAATGAAATGGATGTGAGCCATTTACAAGGGGAAAAAAATTGAACTTGGCGATAGTTGAAGTGTGTTAGGGTGGGAAACAAGAGGGACCTGTCAGGTGTGTCTTCTGCTTTGAGAAGAAAAGCATCCCTCCTTTGACTCCTGTTACGATTTGCATCTGAAATGTCACCCACAAACTCATGCTTTGATGAACCTGCTTGGGGGAGGCTGATAGCTTTCCCCTTTCTGTCCCACAGATGCCACACACTCCCACATCTGTGGATGTGGCCCTGCCTTTCCCACTCTGACAGGCTGAAGTCTCCTGAAACCACGAGCCAAAATACGCCGTTCTTCCCTTAGGTTATTGTGTCAAATATTTCAGCCCCTGTGTCCAAAAGCACCTAATACAATTCTATGTGCGTCTCCAGCTACTGCCCCCTTTATTAGTTTTCTAAACACACAGACATACAGACACACAGACACACACAGACACACACACACACACACACACACACACAAACACTCCTCTTGAAAAAGACATCTATACTTTTCTCAATTTTCTCACATCTCATTGTCCTCAAGGATCAACCTCGGAACCTATCATTGCAATAACATTTCATCAAGGTTACCAATGACTTCCACCTCCTGAAATCAAAGAGTCACTTTTTTTGTCCTCATCATCCTCAGCTTCAGGATCTCAGTATAACTGGATCACATCTCCTTCTCGTAATATTTTTAAATTTCTACTCCCTTGACTATCCGCCTTCTGGGTTCATCTCAGATACTGGTTTTCTCTACTTAGCTGCTAAGTTTCCAAATGCAGGTAGTGTGAAGGGCACAGCCACAGGTCATCTTCCTTCCTTCCTTCCTTCCTTCCTTCCTTCCTTCTTTTTTTTCTTCCTTCCTTCCTTTCTTCTTTTTTACGACAGGGTTTCTCTGTGTAACCACCCTGGCTGTCCTGAAACTCGCTCTGTAGACCAGGTTGGCCTCAAACTCACAGAGATCTGCCTGTCTCTGTCTCCCAAGTGCTAGTCTAAAGGTGTGCTCCATGGCCCAGCTGCCATAAGTCATTTTTCAACAACCACTCCCTGGTTGGTCTCATCCAATTCTATGACTTTGGAATCTCTATACCTAATCTTCCATTGTGGCTTCTCAGTTTCTACCAGCACACCCAATTGAAACACAGTATTCCCGTTCTGGACTTTAAATAGGCTTTTAAACTCACGTTGAACACACAACTCTTAGTTTATCACCACCACCCCCACCCCTCCCCACCCCCGCCCACGGATACCCTTTATGATAATTTCCCCATCCCAGAAAATGGCACGACCCACTCAGCTGCCTGAGACAAAATCCCAGGTGTCAGCCTTCACTCTGCTGCCTCACTCTTCTTCCTCACTTCACTCATTCTATCAAGTCCCAACTCCACCTGGGAAACACATCTCGGGTCCAAACCCTTCTTTTTGTCTCCTCTAGTCATATTAGTTCAAAACAGCCTCAGCTCTCACGAATGAAAGCTAGGCTGCTCATTGGCCTACCTACTCTCTCGTTGCTCCAGTCGGTTCTGGTCTTTACAGAGGAATGTCTTTTGAAAATATAAGCCAGAACTGCCATATCTTGTTATTAAGAATGCATGTTCATTTTTAGCAGCAGTCTCTTAAAAAGCAATCATGTGCTGGGCATTGTTGGCACACACCTTTAATCCCAGCACTCGGGAGGTGGAGGCAGGTGGATCTCTGTGAGTTCGAAGCCAGCCTGGTCTACATGTGCTATTATGTGCTAAGCCATCTTGTTGGCCCTTAGGAAATTTTGCACAAGGCGTATTTAATAAATCTTATTCTTTGAACTCAAGTCTCAGATTAAACACAAACTCCTTGTACAGCGCCCCCCTTGTGCACCTTTTATGTTTGCTCATTTATCTGTCTCCTAGGAAACAAGAACCTTTCCGTCTTGTTCACAGTTGTATCCTGAATTCCAACAACAATGGAAGAGAGTTAGCAGATATTTCCTTTATTATTTATGTTTTATTGTGCGTTCACGAAATATTTGCTGAAACAATGAACAAATGAATACTTTCTGACTTGGGCATGGTGCGGAGACAGCTGCTGAGGTAAGATCACTGGGAGAAAATGTGGGAAGATGATCTTACCATTTATAGTTTTAAAATACCAGAATGCAAATTCTGAGCTGACTAAAGAAGTAGAAACACAAAATTTTAGAGTTGAAAAGAAGAAGGCGTCAAGTAATCTTTTGTGTCTTTCTGGAGGGAGAGCATTTTCAGACCACATCAGAGCGTGTCTGTCAGTTCTCTTGGCTCCTAAAGAAAGGGGGTCTTGCCCTTCAGTCATGTCCTAACCTCCGAACTGGTAGGTTCTCCCCTAATTTCTGGCTTTAGATTATAATCAGAACCAAGTCTTTCAGTAAGTAAAATAGAACTTGTTAATCCCTCAAATTTTTTCAGCGCACAAAGATTGCTATTATATTGCTCTAATCCTTCTATCAGGTTATTTAATGCACTTAGTCTTTTCCAACCACAGGGTCTCCAACCAAACCTCAGACTGTAGAATCAATTCCATCATAATGATTTAAATTTAATAGCTGTGGAAAGAGCCCTTCATTGAGTTTTCAGGTAAACTTTCTAATAAACCTTACCTTCGTTTGCAAATCAGGAACCACAAAGCAGATGCCAAAGCAAAGAAACCAATTCCCAGACTAACGGCACCAGCAGCCAGAAAATAGATTAAGTAATTAATAAAACCTGTACAAATAAATGATAAAAGATCATTTCATGCACATGTCTCAGTTCATCAGGTAAATAAGTGAGGTGATATTTACAATGATATAACACATGTTATATTAAGACTGACCAAGGAATCAGAGGGCCGGAATTCTAGTCCTATACAATCCAAATAAACAGGAGGACCCAGAGTTAGAGAACAGTATGGGGTGGATCATGGATGGAACTGGGAAAGCGTGCAGGGATCTCACTTTAGAGATGGCACAGTCGGAGCCCATGCCACAGAAGTAGCTGAGCCAAAGCTGGACAGCAATTGACACAGTGTTCTGATTTTTTCTATTTTCTTTGCTAGTAAACATCTCCCAGCATCTCACCAGGCAGCTCACCACCATCCGTAACTCTAGCTACAAAGGGTCCCATGCATCTTGCCTCCAAAGATACCTGTATCACCTGCACATATCCACATGTAGGCTAATAAGAAAAATAAACCTTTAAAAATCTTATTTCTTTTAGGGCTGGGCATGGTGGTACACGCCTTTAATCCCAGAACCCAGGAGGCAGAGACAGGACAATCTCTGTGAGTTCGAGGCCAGTCTGGTTTACTTAGTGAGTTCCAGGACAGCCAGGGTTATATAGAGAAACCCTGTCTCAATAAAATAAAATAAAATAAAATAAAATAAATAATTTAAAATTTACATGTATATATTTAGTGATGGGATCTCAAAGAATAAATTAAAATAAAAAATGAGAAGGAAATAGTTTTAATGTGCTGAAAATAAAGATAACACTAGAAACTTAAAAAAGAGAAAATGGCGAAATGGCCAATAATCATGAAAAAACTTTACTAATTATAAATGTAGTATACATTAAACCACAGATAAAATGCTATGAAGACTACACCCAATATATAAGGTGGAAAACGGAAAAAGACAAAATTTAAACTGTTGAACAGGAATCTGAAAGTCTCATTCACTGCTGGAGGGAATACGATTTGGGAGAAGCTCTGGGAAACTGGCTGCATTATTAAGCTGAATAAATGCACACTCTACAATTCAGCAATTCAACCAATGAGAACACACACAACTCAGGTCCACATACACGGTAATGAAATTTGTAGCAGAGTCTTTAGAGCAGGGTGATTTGAGGTAGCCCAACATTTGAGAAATGTGTATTGTGTATTGAGACTTCAGCAACCTCAGCACTCAATACTTAGCAATACATCGAATTTATGATGGCCATTATCTGTGAGTGAACAAGAGAAATACAAACTGACTTTTTAATATTCCGTCCTTCAAATGATACACAGCTAATATGACAAAAATGTTCATTTAGGAGATTGTGTAGGTGTTTGTTACTCTCCTTTTTTTCTATTTCATTCTTTTGACTTTTCTCTACTATTTAAACATTGTAAAAAATAGAATGTTCTAAATTTTGAAACAAAAAAGAAGGAAAAAGAATATTTACATAAGGAAAAATGTCAATGGGCTGTTACTGGGCACAGGCTTCTAGAAACTTTTCTACATTATCACATTCCTTCCAGGGGTAGAGTACTTCCCTAATGTAAGTAAGGTCCTGGGGGTGATCTCCAGTAATAGAAAAAAATTGAGACTCAGGGAAAGAGGAACAAAATCGACAAGTTTATATTAATCTTATAGTCAAGTGAAAAATTTGAAGCATAAATTAATATATTAAAAACGAACACAATTACAGACACAGCAGAAGTGGGATAAGAAAATGCAATCAATAATGAACACTAATAAATTTAAAGGTTATTAAAATAATGAATACCTAAAAAAATAAATTTCTAAAAAGTGAATCAAGACGTGAAGAACCTCCTGTGCTGACCGCGCTCCAACCGTGACCGTTCCTAAGACCTGCGGGAGTTTGTGACTGAAACGCGGCTAGCACCAGCCCCACAAAGAGACACAGTACTAGAAGGGCGAGGATTCTTTGTATGCTCAGGGAAAGGCGTTATGACCGGAAGCCGGGTGGCTACGATGGACAGACTAAGACTATTTTCCACAAAAAAAGGTTAAAACTGCGCGGAAGATTGTGCTGAGGTCTGAGTGTGCTGAGCCCGAATGCAGGTCTACGAGGGCACCGGCGAGCAAGAGATGGGAGCATTGTGAACCCGAGGCGAAGAGAAAGTAATTTGGTTCTAAGCTGATTTTGTTAGGAAGACAATAAAATTAGGAGCTTTTACTCAAAATAAGAAGAAAGCGGATAAAAAAGAAAGAAGTAACAGAAAATCCAAGGGAACACAAATTCGTTACATTGAATCAGCAGTTACAAATTTCCCCCAAAGTAATTGGTGGTCCCCAAAAGGTTACAATTTCTACTTGTATACCCATGATGCTAGCATTTCTTATCTTATACAAGTTCTTCCAGAGAACAGAGAGCCATTGCTGGCTGTTCCTCCAAACACATTTTCTTCTTTGTGGGCAAAACGCTAGACTGTCTCAGCTTCCCATACCATCAGATGAAGCAATGTGACAGAGTTCTGACCAATGGAATCTGAGGGCAATGATGTCATAAAAAACCTTCTGCAGCTCTTTCTTCCCAACTGTGGGGGACAGAGGTGATCCCCAAGGGAACTGTGGAAGTCACAGGTTGATAGCCCCTCCATCAGTCTACTGGATCTGATTGACATCATAGAAAATTCAGTCTCATAAGATCTCATATTCTTTGCAAGGGCATGTTCTATATTCTCTAATATAGAATATAAAGAAACACTTGAAAACCAGTAAAACTTGGAAATGATGCATTTTGAAACAACATATGGGCAACAAGAAATCTCAAGGAGACAGCGAAAAAATTTTAATGAGTATAATGAAAATATGATGTCAAGCCGGATGGTGGTGGCTCAGGCCTTTAATCCCATCACTCAGGAGGCAGAGGTAGGTGAGTCTCTGTAAATTTGATGCCAGCCTGGTCTACAACGAGTATTCCAGTACAACTAGGGATGTTACACAGAGAAACCCTGTCTCCAAAAATCAAAAACAAAAACAAAAATAAAAAATATATTTCACAGGGGAAAAAAAGATTAAAGTTTTATTCTCAGTGAATTACAGAACTAGAGTCCATAGTCTAATAGTTCATGTGAGAGATGCTCTAAAGATAAACCATTATTTCTCTTGTGATTTCTGCTTTGCCTGTTTTTGTTTGTTTGTTTGTTTGTTTTGTTTTCTTCCTTTTTTTTTCAAGACAGTTTCTCTGTGTAACAGCCCTAGATATCCTGAAACTTGCTTTGTAGACCAGGCTGACCTCGAACGCAAAGATGTGCCTGCCTCTGCCTCCAGAATGCTGAGATTAAAGTCATGCACCATCACTGCCCGGCTTTCTTTGCCTGTTTTTTTTTTTTTTTTTATTAATTAATTTTTTATTTGCACTGGTGTTTTGCCTCCATGTATGTTTGTGTGAGGGTGTCAGATCTTGGAGTTACAGACAGTTGTGAGGTGCCATGTGGGTGCTGGGAATTGAACCCAGGTCCTCTGGAAGAGCAGTCTATGCTCTTAACCACTGAGCCATCTCTCCAGCCCTCTTTGCCTGTTTTTTAAGTGAATGAACTCAAATGAATTACATCGGCACTCAGTGAGCTCTTTCTGTTATTCCCTGTGGATAGTCTAAACCTCCTCTTTGTTGATAGTGTTCAATGCCATCTACTTACTATTTCTCATTTCAGAACTTTTATCTCGTGCTCTCACATTATGCATCTCCTTTCCCATCTGAAAATGCTATTGTTCTTTTCTCTTCTTTTCTTTTTGAGATAGTGTCTCACTGTGAAACTCTAGTTGGCCTGGAATTTGCTATGTAGACCAGGCTGGTCTCAAAATCACAGAGATTCACTTGCCTTGGACTCCAGAATGCTGGGACTAAAGGTGTTTGCCATCACGACTGGTTAGAAATATTTTTTAAAAATTATGTGGATATGTGTGGGCCAGAATTTACACATGTGTACCGTGTATGCAGTTGCCGACAAGCCAGAAGAGGCTATCAGATTTCCCTGGAGCTGGAGTTACAGGTGGTGGGCCACAGGGTGTGGATGCTGTGAACCAAATCCAGGTCCTCCTGCCAGAGCAGCAAGTACTCTCGCCTCTGAGTATCTCTCCAGATCCCCAATTCCATAAACCTTATAGTTACATTGACTGGCTAAAAACTTACCTCATATTACACAAGGAGATATCTGGGCCTTCCCTCTTAAAATAATTCTTCAATAACTTGGGACAACTTCTGCATGAATTTACCGGCAACACTAAGATTTTTATTGGGGATGCATTTTTCCAGTTCACCAAATTGTTCCTCAATAGAGTGCTTCATGAGGAATGAGGAAAAACATTTTTTTTTTTTTGATCAAGAAGAATGTGTTGGCTGGACATGATGGCTCAGGCCTTTAGTCCTAGTACTTGGGAGGCAGTCTTAGTCAGAACTCTGTGAGTTCAAGGCCAGCCTTGTCTATGTAGTGAGTTCCAGGTGAGCCAAGGCTACATAGTGAGACCCCGTCTCCAAAGGAGAAGGGAGAGGAGGAGAAGGAGGAGCTGTGGTTGACATATTTCCTTCTACATTTGGCCTGTAGGAGGCTGAGAGTTAAGTTTTACTTTAAATGTATTTATTATGTAGATTTTCCTATTTTATAAACTATTCTGCCAATCATTCATTTTGACTTCTTGCTGTATTTTTAAATGTCTTCTTTAAGTGTGGCTATATTCCAGACATAAGGAATGTCGGTTACTGGGGAGATGGCCCAGTCAGTAAGGTGTTCACCACCTACTGCAGAAAGACCTGGGTTTGGAGTCCAGTCTCCATGTCAAAAGCAGAGTTCAGCAGCATGCGCCTGTAATTCCAGCACTGTGGTGGCAGAGACAGGGGCTCCCTGCAGCTTGCTGGCCAGGTAGTCTAGCCAACAAGCAAACTCCAGGTTTAGTGGGAGACCCTACCTTGGAAATTAAGGTGGGCAGTAATTGAAGAAGACACTCCACATCAACATCTGACCTCCACATGCACACACACACACACACACACACACACACACACACGCACATGCACACGCACACGCACACGCACACGCACAGACACCTGTACTCACATAGGCACACAAAGGAACATGTATGCACACATACAATCGTGCAAAGAATATCATATGTATTAAAGACAATGTTCAGGCTTTACCATCATAAACCCGAAAGAAGAGCTTAATATTTATTATGCCCAAATCAATATTTCTAGTTACAAAAAAATACGTTCCATTTTCCAAATGGACAATGTAAGTAGTTTCCTTCTTTAGATTTATGTTTTCCATTATAAGCTGTATAGCTAATTCATCCTAAGGCATTGATCTGGACATGGCATTACATTTCAGTACAAGCAAGTTTCATAATAGATGCCAAGACAAAACAATAACTCTTTGCCATAAAATGGAAGTCCAGACAAAGACAACATATTCTATGTTCAATAACTGAAACAGTAACTGTAATAAACAAAAACTACAAAGAGAAATTCCTCTGGTCAAAAGAAAATGTAGCGTTCATTGAAGCGCCTCTAGAGACTCATTTCTCCCTCCAGAAACCAGTCAAATATTGGTGTAAAATGTACTGAGCTGCGTTCTGATTCTGCATCTTGACATCTACCTTGGGGAGATACAGGAAAGATGCTTGGAGCTAATGAGTTTTAAAAAAATTAAATCTTGAAAGAACTATTAAATATTTGTTACTAATCCTGTGAGGATAAAACCCAGCCATTCTTAATTCTCAAAATAGAACACCCACTTTATTACCTGTGCATGTTCCATATAAAATATACTGAGTTCCTTTGAGAAATAAGTGACTTTGTATCCTTGCCAGATCCTTGTCTTAAACTGATGGCTATCTGACCCTTTGAAGTCAGCGTGGGCAAATGAAATCTGAAATATTAACTTCGCAATAAGTAAATATTACAAGCAGTAAGTGACCCTCTAGGAAGTGTATTAATATGACAGTAGATTTCTCTTTCTAAAGAAATGCCTCTCGGGGGGTGGACAGAAGATGGTAGATTAGAGATGCCCAGAACTTTCCTGTGCCTCCAGAAATCTGAAATAAAACCTCAGGTACATGACTGCAGTGAGGTGTGGATGGCATGGAAAGACAAGGAAGGGAGGAAGTAAACAGCTGACAGAAAAGAGGTAAAATCCAGAAGTATCGGCCCTCGAAGCACTAGGTAAAATGGCGGGGGAGTGGGGAAGTGTAGGGAGAAGACAACCTCCCTAGGCTCCGTGGGGCACAAGCTGACAGCTCTGCAGAAATGCAGGTCAGGAAGGAGCATCTACCACGTACAGCGAGCACTGGAGAGGGAGGCCCTGCATCTCCTAGCTTGCCCACTACTGCTGTGGAAGGGGATCATTCTAGGAGAGGTTCTACATTCATAACTTTCATTCAGGGAAAGCAGAAGACCAACAGCCCCCCGACCCCCAGCTAAACGAGTGACCACTCAGAGCCTGGATGCAACTAGTACTGTGATTTACACACACACACACACACACACACACACACACACACACACACACACACACAGACAGATCTACTTGGGTTGAAAATGTGAGTCTTTCTGAAGAGGGAATCTGGGGGTGATTATGTCAGGGCAACTTTTGTTGAAATTCTGGTAAAAGGAGAGATATGGCTGTGTGTCCTGCTTGAGGCTAGGGCACTCAGGATTACTCTTGACCCTCTGGCGCAGATGGCTTGGCCTTACTACTTTCTATATTCTCAGAGGGCCAGAGAGACTTGGTGAAAAGTAGCTGCTGCTCTGGGATTTCTGGGGCCAAACACACTCTGGCTGGTAGGTGGGGGCATCCAGGAGGGGGCTGGGTAATGTGATCCTTAGTCTCAGCTGGTTGGAGCCGTGGAGAGGAGCTGCTCTGTGCCCTGTTTTGGCAGGTCTGCACACAGAAAAACACTCGTAGGAATTCAGCCTAGAAACTGGCATGGTGGCGCGACCCTGCAGGAGGGCAGGGCAGGTAAAGACCTGCAAATATTCCTTAGTGCTGTAATCCAGCTGGACATCAGAGAGAAAACAGCTGCCCAGCACCCCAGTAAAGTGCTTAAGGGCAAGCCTGGGGTGGGGACAAAACATTTCCACCCTCTTTCTCTTCAGCAAAGAAGAAATAATGACTTTTGCATTTTCTTTCCGCCTGAATTTGTTTTTTTCCCTCATTATTTCTACCATCATTCCACATGCTTGTCTCTTTATCTTTTTATGACATCCATTTGTTTTATTTAAAAATTATTTTGAGATTTATTATACATGTGTGAGTGTTTTGCCTGCATGTATATATGTGCACCATGTCCATATCAGGTGCCAGGGAAGGTCCGAAGAGGGTTTCAAATCCCCCGGGACTGAAGTAACAGAGGTTGTGAGCTGCCATGTGGGTGCTGGGAATCACTCTTGGGTCCTCTGCAAGAACAACAAGTGCTCTTAACCACTGCACCGATTCTCCAGCTCTACATCCGTTTGTTTTATTTGTGAGGGCTAGGGGAAGGATTCAGACACATGCCGTGGTGTACGTGTGGACGTCAGGGGACAGCTTGCAGAAGTCAGTTCTTGCCTTCTACCACATGGTTCCTGGGTTTGGAACCAAGGTTGGCAGGCTTGGCGGCAAGCACCTTTACCTGCTAAGCCGTCTTGCTGCCCCCCCCTCTTTCCTGCTTCTCTTTTCCTTTTCCCCCATCCTCTGTTCTTATTTAATCATTAACATCTTTAGTTTGAATAATTTTTAAACATCTACTTTGTAAGTAGTCTAACTCCTTTCTAATCTCACTAGGGATGAAGTTCATGTATCTGGCTGTAGACTGGAAGCCAGAGAACAGACAATCTTTACTCTACTTACAGTAGCAGACACTCTAAAGAGTTAGAAATAAAAGCCATACCCAGGGCAACAACAGCATTAATGGAAGAAAATGCTGGGGGAAAACCCCACTCTCCTCATCAACTGGGCACTGAAGCTACTTCACAAAGACCCCCGCTGCCTGGCATCTTGGTGTCCTGAGACCCTTCGTAAACCACACCCAGGAAGTTCAGAGTGAGTATCGGGGATTACACACTCAAATCCTGCTAGCAGACTACTATTAGACTGCAGGGAAACAAGCAAACAAACCTTGGATCAGGACCATGCAGCATTCCATGAGCTGAAAACCTGATGGACCCAGAATACAGGGGAACTTCACACAGGCTCTAAGCAGTATGTGGGAAATAACTGGAAAGGACACACAGGGGTGAGGCCAGCTTTGAAGGGATGGCAGAGGTGTGGCCAGAATCTGGTGAAGTCATCGCCAATGAACTGGACCGGCATCTATAATCCAATCAGCCAAGGGAAGGCCCATATGGGAGAACCCAACACACAAGAGCTATAAGGAGTGAGGCAGGCTTCGGTGAGCTGAGGAAGATGTACTGACAGACTCCAGACCGAACCCCCACTGTCAGGCCACATCATACGTATATCTCCACCCAGATCCCCCTCCCCATATCTGTTCCTCCCTCATTTGATACCCAATGCCAACTTAGCAGTCAGTTTGGTTCTGCTCTGTTCTTGCCCTGTATCACCTGTCCTTTCCTCCTTACTCACTCCCTTGTCATTTCCCCTCCTACAGGACACAGATTGGCCATGGTTTTAAAGGTCTCTGTGTCTCAGCCTCCTGAGAGATGGGACTCTTTTACATTATCTGACTGCATACCTTTCTCCCTCTCTACAGTCTACCATTAGTAAAAATTTCCTCAGCTCTCTGCCTCTTTTTAGTCCTAGAATTCCCCTCTTTCCTCTACTTTATCAACTAATCACTAGTCTTATTCTATTTTTTCTTTTGTTTTCCTTTCTAGTCATACCCACAGTAAATAATTTATTAAAACACAGTTACCAGTGGCCCTTTACTCCATAAAATGATTGACATTTAGTTGTAGTTTGTAGTTGACGATTTGTAGTTGTATTTTCATAATGGACCTACTCTTGACTGCCATTGTAGGCTGTAGTGGTTTGACTGAGAATGTCCCCCATGGGCTCTGGTGTTTGAATACTTGATCTCCAGTCAGTGGCACTGTTGGGGGAAGTTTCGGAAGTGTGGTCTTGCTGGAGGAAGTACATCACTTGGAAAGGACCACACAGGGGGAGTTGAAGTTTCAAAGCCTTGGACCATTCCCAGTTGGCTGTCTCTGTTTCGTGCTCATGGTTGGAGATGTGAACTCTCAGATCTTAGCTTCCAGCTCCAGCTGCTGTATCTGCCGCCTGCTGCCATGGTGTCTTTGCCATTATGGACTCTAAAGCCTTCTGGGATGGTAAGTTCAAACAAACTTTTCTTTTATAATTATTGTGGCTGTGGTTTTTTGTTTTTTGTTTTTATCACAGCAATAGAAAAGTAACTAATACACAGACAGGGGAATGCTAAGGATGGAGCCTGGTGAACTGCAGACCAGTCTAAAAGAAAAACAACACCATGATCCTACTTCAACCTAGTCCCTCCTGAACACTGCAAACACTTCTGCTGAAAGAAGAAAGGTGATCTAAATAAAAGCCAAATTGCATCAATGACCAAACTCCAGATGCACAAATCTCAACACAAAAACAGAAGAAGCATGAGAAAAGAAATCTCTTCCAAAAACAAGCCGCCCAGCAGTAATGGCTCCCAAGAGAATGACATAAACAAAATCCCTGACAATAAATCCAAATGAATGGTTATGTATTCAAAGAAACCAGAGCACACAAGTAAACTCCTGAATTCATTCTGTGAGAATACAAACAGCTGAACCAAATAAGAGAGTATTTACAATTCAGCAAAGAGATAGAAATACTGACGAAAACCAAATTGAAAAAACTCAGTGGAAAGACTCACCAGTAGAGTAGGACCACTTCTGGAGGCGGCCCTCAGTGTGGGGGTGGGCACTGGGAGTAGCTTTTCCTAGCCTCAAGGTCTCCTCTTTCTCTGGGTCTGCTGGAGCCTGCCACCTGTTCAGCTTCTGCCAGATTCTATTTCCCATCCCCTGCACAGTGTCCTTTTCTCTCTGTCTGACAGAGCCTGTCTGCAGCCTCAATATACTTTTTGCTTTTCTAAGACTGGGTTTTGCTCTGCAGCTGAGGTGGCCTTACAATCTTTTTGCCTCAGCTTCTCAAGTGCTGGAGTTATCAATATACTCCTATTTATTTCTAGCCAGACCTTGTGTTAGTAAGAAAATAGTTTATTAAGGTCCATTGTTTAAACTAAAATTTCTCAAACACTCAGAGTTCAAAGACAATAAGTTACCTATTTATGATTGATTACTGTAATCACCTTAATAAGTATGATGGTGAATAGAATACTTTTTAGTGTTAAAATGCTAATAAACAGAAAGACCAATTAAGATATTTCTAAAGCAGAGGCTGGAAAGATGGCTCAGTGCTTAAGACCACTTGCTGCTCTTTCAGAGGACCTAGGTTCAGTTCCCAGCACCAACACGGCAGCTCACAACCGTCTATAACTCCAGTTCCAGGGGACCAACACCCTCCTCTGCTGGCCTCTATGAGCACACAGTACACAGACATACCTATAAGCAAAACTACTCCTACACATAAAATAAAACAAATACATCTTTTTAACGAAAAACACGTGTTTCCAAGAGGGAACAGAATCTTTAGTGGTGAGAATTTAGCAGAATGACAGTAACGTTAGTGCCATGGTCTACCGCTTTATTTCCCCCTCAGAATTAGAAAAGTGATGACTGGTAAGCACAAAGTGATGAGGTGAAAATCTACGTTACGTGAATGTATACATAACCAGTATACTATTTAATAGACATGCTGTCTAAGAAGGGAGATGGCAAGAAATTAAAAAAAAAATAAAGAAAGCAGAAAGAATGTAACTTAGAACTCCTGGAAAGCGCATCGTTTCTGATTGCTCTCCAGCTCAGCTCACCCTTTGACTTCAGAGAGTGGAGAGCAGAGATGGAGGTAGCTCACCACTGCTTCAAGAAACCAAGGTTGGGGCTGGAGACATGGCTCAGTGGTTAAGAGCACTGGCTGCTCTTTCAGAGGACCCGGGTTCCATTCCTAGCACACACATGGTGGCTCATGACTACCTGTAACTCCAGTCCCAGGGAACCCTCTTCCAGCTTCTGTGGGTCCCATGCATGCACACGGCACCCAGACATACATGCAGGCAAAACTCCCACACACATAAGATAAAAATAAGTAAATCTTTAGGAAAAGGGAAGGTTACCGCTATGTACCATAGGAGGCATTTTACGTGGAGGGCGAGTGGCAGAATAGTTGATTTATCCCCAAAAGAAGTCTCTGCAGTGACAGAGGTACATGAGGACAACAAAGAAGAATATCCTGGTACCTAGTTTTAGTGGCACGATATTACTGATTACTAGTTGTTATACAAACTACATGGTCATAGTCAGCATGATGTTGTCTACAGGTTTGTCGTATATGGCCTTTCTTATGCTGAGATATTTTCCCAATATTCTGGGTCTCTTCAGGACTTTTATCATGACGAAGGTACGGTGTATTTTGTCAAAGGCCTTTCTTGCATCTACTAAGATGATGGTTTGATTTCTACCCCTGAGTCATTCATGTGGTGCATTACCTTTACTGATTTGCAAATGTTGAACCATCCCTATATCTGCAAAGAGATGGAAGAAGGTATTCCAAGCAAATGAAACTAGGAAATAAGCAGACATCGCTTTTTCTACTATCCAGCAACATAGACTTCAAGCCAAAAGTAGTTAGAAGAGATAAAGGTCACACCAATTAAGGGAACAATTCATCAAGAGGATATTACAATTCTAAACGTGTATGCACTGTACTCAGGTACATCCAATTTTGTAAGACAACCACTAAATATAAAGTTACAGATGAACCCCAACACAGCAATGAGTAACTTCAGTATTTTAGACTCTGGCTATGTAGTCAAGGCTAAGCTTGAACTCAAAATGCTCTGGCCAACTGGCTCAGCTTTGCAGCATGTGGTTACTATTTCCCAAACGGCATTCTTCTGAAGCGCTTTTCACCCAGTTGTACTTCTTGCAAGCACGCCTGTTTTTAAGGTTGTGGTCAAATGCTACCTTCTCTAACAAGGCTACCCCAGTTTTAGCAGTTGGAGTGAATTCAGCTTCTCTCCTCATCTCCACAGTTTATCTAAGGCGCCATCAGCCTATCTCTTGAGTACATCTCATCACAAAGTCACATAAAACCAGAACTGGAACCTGAAAGGCACTGGCAGCACGAGAAGATGTCTGGTCACTTCTCCCTTAATTTCAGCTGGCTTCCACTCAAGCCCTCCTAAATAAATACACAGTCTAAAACTCACCACACAGTTTGCTTGGTGAACTCAGCTTCAGGGGAAAATCCACCAAACCTCACACCCAATCAGAATGTTTACTTTTACACTCCCTTTCCTTGAGTAAATTAGGAGTTTTCGCAACCTTGATGGTCTTTTCCACTATATGGTAAAGGTTTTCAGAGGTGGGGCTCAGTGTCCTCCACAGTGTCCAGATTGCAATCCTTATTTGCTGTGCTCAAGGAAAAACAACATTCCCTCAAGCATCATGAGGAAGCTAGTGGATATGTGCATGCAAAAACAAAGCCAGCAAATTAAGTTTGCAATATAATTCGAGATCAAGACAGACAAATGCCATTTTAGCACTGAAAAAAATCTAAAAATGTCCACTACTGAGAAGAACGTGAATACATTTACATGGCAGATGAGTGTTATTGATAGAAGCTTAACCTTCATTGTAAGAGATGTCTGATTAAATTTTTTCTTGAAATTACATTTGTGTGGGGGTGGGTAGGGTGGGGTATCCATGCATGTTTTAGCACAGGTATGGGTCTTGTCCTTTGTTTCCACCGGGAGGATCCTGGATATCAAATTTAAGTCATCAGGCTCAGCAGCAAGTGCTTTTATCCGATAAGTGATCTCACTAGCCAGCTCATGAGTTTTTTTTTTCTTATTCTTTTTTTTTCTTACTTTTATTGATTCTTTGTGGATTTCACATCATACATTCCAATCCCACTTATCTCCCTGACCCAATGTGACCATCTCCCCTCCCCCCAAAACAGAACAAAATTTAAAAGAAAAACCAAAAACCAAACAAACAAACAACCAAAAAAATGAGAAGAAACACATTCTGGAAGCTGCAGTGTGACAGTGAGTCCCTCAGTTTACCCATTAGTCCATCCATCTTTTTTTTTTTTTTTTTTTTGGTTTTTCGAGACAGGGTTTCTCTGTGTAGCTTTGCGCCTTTCCTGGAGCTCACTTGGTAGCCCAGGCTGGCCTTGAACTCACAGAGATCCGCCTGCCTCTGCCTCCCGAGTGCTGGGATTAAAGGCGTGCGCCACCAACGCCCGGCTCCATCTTTTTTTTTTTAAATAGTCTGATTGTTCTTTATTTTATATCTAGAATCCACTTATGAGTGAGTACATACCATGATTGTCTTTCTGGGATTGGGTTATCTCACTCAGGATGATATTTTCTAGTTCCATCCATTTGCCTGCAAATTTCATGCTTTCATTGTTTTTTTCTGCTGAGTAGTACTCCATTGTGTATATGTACTACATTTTTTTAATCCATTCTTCAGTTGACGGGCATCTAGGTTGTTTCCAGGTTCTGGCTATTACAAATAGTGCTGCTATGAACATAGCTGAGCATGTATCTTTGTGGTATGAATCAGCATCCTTTGGGTATATGCCCAAGAGTGGTATTGCTGGGTCTTGAGGTAGTTCAATTCCTAGTTTTCTGAGAAACCGCCAAACTGATTTCCACAGTGGTTGTACAAGCTCGCATTCCCACCAACAGTGGAGGAGTGTTCCCTTTGCTCCACAATCTCTCCAACATTGACTGTCATTGGTGTTTTTGATTGTAGCCATTCTGACAGGTGTAAGGTGGTATCTCAGAGTCGTTTTGATTTGCATTTCTCTGATGATTAAGGATGTTGAGCATTTCTTTAAATGTCTTTCAGCCATTTGTAATTCTTGTTTTGTGAATTCTCTGTTTAGCTCTTTAGCCCATTTTTTAATTGGATTGTTTGGTATTTTGTTGTCTAGTTTCTTGAGTTCTTTATATACTGTGGAGATCAGTCCTCTGTCAGATGTGGGGTTGGTGAAGATCTTTTCCCATTCTGTTGGCTGTCTTTTTGTCTTATTGACTGTGTCTTTCGCCTTGCAAAAGCTTCTCAATTTCGTGAGGTCCATTTATTAATTGTTGTGCTCAGTGTCTGTGCTATTGGTGTTTTATCTAGGAAGTGGTCTCCTGTGCCAATGCGTTCAAGAGTACTTCCTACTTTCTCTTCTATTAAGTTTAGTGTAACTGGATTTATGTTGAGGTCTTTGATCCACTTGGATTTGAGTTTTGTGCGTGGTGACAGATATGGATCTATTTGTAATCTTTTACATATTGACATCCAGTTATGCCAGCACCATTTGTTGAAGAGGCTTTCTTTTTTCCATTGTATAGTTTTGGCTTCTTTGTCAAAAATCAGGTGTTCGTATGTGCATGGATTAATGTCAGGGTCTTCAATTCGATTCCATTGGTCCGTAGGTCGGTTTTTATACCAGTACCAAGCTGTTTTTATTACTATAGCTCTATAGTAGAGCTTGAGGTCAGGGATGGTGATGCCTCCAGAGGTTGCCTTATCATATAGGATTTTTTTAGCTATCCTGGGTCTTTTGTTTTTCCATATGAAGTTGAGTATTTTTTTTTCCAAGTCTGTGAAGTATTGTGTCGGGATTTTGATGGGGATTGCATTGAATCTGTAGATTGCTTTTGGTAGGATTGCCATTTTTACTATGTTAATCCTATCTATCCATGAGCATGGGATGTCCTTCCATTTCCTGATATCCTCTTCAATTTCTTTCTTTAGAGATTTAAAGTTCTTATCAAAAAGGTCCTTCACTTGTTTAGTTAGTGTTATCCCAAGGTATTTTATATTATTTGTGACTATTGTAAAGGGTGATGTTTCTCTGACTTCTTTCTCAGCCCTTTTATCATTTGTGTATAGGAGGGCTACTGATTTTTTTGAGTTGATCTTGTATCCTGATACTTTACTGAAGGAGTTTATCAGCTGTAGGAGTTCCCTGGTTGAATTTTTGGGGTCACTTATGTATACTATCATATCATCTGCAAATAGTGAAAGTTTGACTTCTTCCTTTCCAATTTGTATCCCTTTGATCTCCTTTTGTTGTCTTATTGCTCTAGCTAGAACTTCTAGTACTATATTGAATAAATATGGGGAGAGTGGACAGCCTTGTCTTGTTCCTGAATTTAGTGGTATCGCTTTGAGTTTCTCTCCGTTTAATTTGATGTTTGCTGTTGGCTTGCTGTAAATTGCCTTTATTATGTTTAGGATTGTTCCTTGTATTCCTGATCTCTCTAAGACTTTTATCATGAAGGGGTGTTGGATTTTGTCAAAGGCCTTTTCAGCATCTAATGAGATGATCATGTGGTTTTTTTCTTTCAGTTTGTTTATATGGTTTATTACATTGACAGATTTTCGTATGTTGAACCATCCTTGCATCCCTGGGATGAATCCTACTTGGTCGTGATGGATAATTTTTTTGATGTATTCTTGGATTCGGTTTGCCAATATTTTGTTGAGTATTTTTGCATCAATATTCATGAGGGAGATTGGTCTGTAATTCTCTTTCTTTGTTGCATCCTTTTGTGGTTTGGGTAACAGGGTAATTGTAGCCTCATAAAAAGAATTTGGTAGTGTTCCTTCTGTTTCTATTGTGTGGAATCATTTGAAGAGTATTGGTATTAGTTCTTCTTTGAAAGTCCGGTAGAATTCTGCACTGAAACCGTCTGGTCCTGGGCTTTTTTTGGTTGGGAGACTTTTGATGA
>CABHPP010108343.1:46623-57593 GCA_902168425.1 Peromyscus attwateri
AACCCTTAAAAAAAAAAAAAAAAAAAAAAAAAAAAAAAAAAAAAAAGGGACTAGAAAAAAAATGAAGTTATTTCTTCCTTAGGGCAGGAAAGTAGGTAAAGACAAGGTACTACCGAGTGATTGTGGCTTGATGTGTCTAGGAAACTGCAGTGGACTTGTAGTGGAAACTGTTAGTTTAATATGGTGAAGGGGAAGCAGTTATGAATATTCCACAGCATGATGCCAAAAACGAAGACCTGTATAAATCCCACAGCGAGATTCCCAGTGCTGCTTGCTCAAACTCTTCCTTCAAGGAGTCTCTACCATTTACAGCCCTGTCCCGAGTCCTTAATCTAACAGAAAGGAGTTTGGGCAGAGGTGGACACTTTCATCATTTTTCACTCAAGACAGACACAAGAGCCTCCAGTGTTCATACCGTCACAGTGCTTCTCCGTTAGGAATGGGAAAATAATGTCTCAGAAACCTTCTCTAGAAACCTAGGTGTGCCAACTGGCTACAGTCACTGTAACAGATATTTGAGAGGAAGGACTTGAAGGAAGAATGTATTTTCACTCCGTTTCAGAGTCCACGAGTAACTGGGATCATTGCTGTAAGCCTGTGCCATTCCAGAGCATCAAGGCCGGAGGATGTGGCATTATGAAACTGTTCAATGGGTGGGAGCCAGGTAGGTGAGGCGGGGAGATAGGGAAAGAGGGGGCATATTTTCACATCAATATAATGCCATTTTACATCATTTGAATAAGAAATAATAACCTGAATATGATGCAGATCATATTCATAACCTGAATATGATCTAGATCAAATTTATACCTGTGCATTTTATTTCCTTTTTAATTAAAAAAATTCCAGGTATCTCTTGAAACTCATCTCCATCACTTACCAGTTTCAACATTTCATAGACAAGTTCTGATTCTTTGGGGGCATTTTGGCTTTAGCAACTATGTTAGACAGCTAGGTGGAACTCTTACGAAATGTTTGAAGAATCCATCACATGGCTGCATTTCAGTCTCATTTTCTGGTAGTTGAGAGTGTCAAGTTAAAAGGCAGAAGGCTTGTAGTGTCTCCTGAATAAATTCCGAAGGTGCTGCTTTCTTTCAATTTCTACAATAAGTTGAATAACCATTCCAATCTGCTTGCTTTATCCCCAAGTCCTCTCCCTATTAACAAGCAAGACTCCATTCTCTTGAATTTCACTCTTGAATTTTTGTTGATGTTTGTTCAGTAGAGGCCACGAAGACTGAAGGACATTCAGTAATATTTGCATTTGGGGAGTAAGCTTTGGCAAAATTTTTTTTTTTCTGAGACCATTTGTCAAGTGTTTCTTTTATTAAGCTACTTACAGGACTCAGTGGCAGAGTACTTGACTTGGTGCTGGTTGAGAAGTGTCCCTTGCAAAGCTGTGTGTATGTTGAAGGGGGTCCCCAGCTCTTGGTGCTATTGAGAGGTCATTGGGTCACTATGCTTCTGTCTTCATCAATAATTAACCCATTGATGATCTGTTGACAAATTCATAGCTGAATGGACTATGTTGGAGGAAGTGGGTCACCAGTGCATGCCTTGATGGTACATGGGTTCCTCTGACCTTCCTCCACCTCTCTGCCTCCTTCCACCATGAGGTGAACAGCTTTCTTCTTCTGTGGCTTCCCAATGGCCTGCCTTATGGTGCTTGGGCCATAAGCCACAGTGCTAAGAAGCTACAGAAGTAACCACAGACCGACATCTCTGAAACAGAAGGCCAAAGCAAGTCTTTCTTCTTTCAAGTAAATTTCTCACGCATTTTGTTATGGCGGCAGCAACAACAACAACAACAACAACAAAATGACTAAGGTACTCGTGAAGGTGGGACCGTGGGTGACCTTGGGCACCATTCCCATCACCACAGACAATAGACCACAGCCCTCTATGACACGCTTAAATAAAACACTGTGAGATAGCCCCCTTTATTTCCTTATTTAACACATAAAATGGTTTTGAATGAAGTGATTGTGTAGATCACAAGCTTTTAATGTTCTCAAACTCCCCTGGATTTGAGTTTAAAAATGTTAGCTGAAAAGAAATCTATTTTTCATTGTTGGTTTGAAATAACTGTTTCTGACATTCTGAAAATAATTGGCTCAGTGGGTAAAGACACTTGGTGCCAAGCTTGACGCTCCGAGATCAGTCCTTGGAATCCACGTGGTGGAAGCAGAGACCCTACTCCCACAAGTTGCCCTCTGACCTCCACATGTGTGCTGTGGTGTGCTCACACACCTGCACACAGAGAAAAGAAACAAATGTGATAAAGAACAGAGTCGGCTAAATTTAATGCCGAGGGAGGGATTTACTGATTCCTTTTTATTTAATTTACTTATTTATTATTATTATTATTATTTTGGTTTTTTTTTTTTCGAGACAGGGTTTCTCTGTGTACTTTCGGTGCCTGTCCTGGATCTTGCTCTATAGACCAGGCTGGCCTCAAACTCATAGAGATCCACCTGGCTCTGCCTCCCAAGTGCTGGGATTAAAGGCTTGCACCACCACCGCCTGGTTCCTTTTTATTTTTAAGGACTTTGCTAAATGCATCTATGAAGCAGGTATTGGATCACACTGTCAGTATCTATTAAAGTATCTTCAGTAGATATTCTTGTCAACTACCTTTTTTTACAAATTCATTGTTTTTCTTTTTTTTAAAGACAGGGTCTCTCTACACAGCCCTGGCTTTCCTGGAACTCACTCTGTAGTCGCGACTGGCCAGGCTGGGCCCTGAACTCTGGATCATCCCACCTGCACCTCAAGAGTGCTATAATTAGAGGCACAGGCCACTGTGCTCAGCTTTGTAACATGTAATACAATGTCTTTGTGTTCCTTCACTTTTTAGAATGCCTTTTGATGGTTAAAGGAGAACTGGGTTTTCTTATTGTTTATTTTCAGTAAATATACATTTTGCTTGTTTGAGACGGGTCTTCCCACACAGCACAGCCTTGCCTTTCGTCTTCCTGTCTCGGCCTCCTGAGAGATGGGATTACAGGAGTACATCACTCCATCTGGCTCTGTAAACAGATATTTTAATTTAATTGGTATTTTCCTTTGTTTGCTTTACAATTTCTAAACTATTTCTAGGGAAAAGTTTTGTTAACAGTTCTTTACTTTATCTCATATTTTGTGTTGAAATCCCCACCTGTTCTAATAAAATCATCTCCCAACCTTTAAAGAATTTAATCTTTGAAGAGTGGCCTGCTTTGAATATGAAAATAGTAGATAACTAACCTATAAGTAATTCAGCTTGACTCTGGTCATCAGTCTCTTTTATTTGTTATGAAAAGCATTATAAAACAGAACCAGAACATAATAAAGCCGATGTTTTAAATCACCTCACTTTCAATATTAGGTAATTAATTATTATGATACTGTTTTGATTTGAAATTTTTAAATTTGTTTTTTATTTTGTTGTATGTGTCTGGGTGTTTTCACCTGAATGTAAATCTGTGTACCGCAAGTATACCTGGTGCTTGAGGAGGCCAGAAGAGGGCGTCAGATTCCCCAGAACTGGAGTTATAGACTTGTGAGCCACAACAGTAGGTGCTGTGTCTTGCACCTGGATCTTACGGAAGAGCAGTCAGTGATCTTAACCATTGAACCATCTCTCCAGCCCTCTTCCCTTTAAAAATTATTTATTTATTCTAAGTTAAAAATTATTTTAAAAATTTATTTTTATTTTATTATGTATATGGATGTTTTGTGTGCATATATATGTATTTGTGCCACAGGCCAGCAGAGGCCAGAAGAGTCAGATCTCCCGGAGCTGGAGTTACAGATGGTTGTGAGCAACCTTGCGAGCACCAGGAACTGAACTCTGGTCCTATGGAAGAGCATATGTTCTTAACTGCTGAGCCATCTCTTCATCCCTCTTTTAGGAAAAGAATTTTTATTTTCAGATACAGTCTCACTACGTAGCCCTGGCTAGCCTGGAACTTACTGTGTAGATAGCTGGCCTTGAACTCAGAGAGCCACTTGCCTCTGCCTCCGGGGTGCTGGGATTAAAGGTGTGCACCACCATGTCCAGTTATGAGTATTTTTTTTAAATCTGAAGGAATAGTAAAAATATTGGGAAAAATATTCTAAACAATGTACAAGGAGATTAACTCCATGTAAAATGTAGCTCTTTTATGAAAGTCTGATTCTATTAGCTTAATTTGGGAAAGGTTTTAAAAAATCACCTCCTCACATGAAAGTCATCTGAGTCCCTTGCTAAAGAGTATGAGTCAGTGGGACTGTGTGCATGAGGAGCTGATCAAAGTGCATGATGGTACCCTGAAACCGTTAGCCCCGCCCACTTCCGGTGCTGCTCTAGCCTCACTGTACCTCACAGCAAACTGACATCGATGAAAATTTAACTTCTGCACTCTTTGACTAAAGTATGTTTTTCTCTGATTCTTTTTTAAAAAATAATATTTTATTGTTTGAGAAATTTTAAAATTTAATTTTATTTAATTAACATTTTTCATTTATTTATTTTGCATGTTTCTCTGATTCTTACTTCAGGTTTTACCACTTAAATCTAACTATACTTTTTTTGTGATATTTTCAAGGTCTTGCCCTTATCTTTCTCCCCCTTAATTTGCTATTACTCTCTGGCTCCAACTCCAGATCTATCTCTACCCCCACCCCCATGCCAGTCAGCATAAAACTTTACAGTCCATAAACATAATAGTATGACTTTGGGTTTCATTAAACCCTAAAAGTACATCAATCATAGGATTTGAAGAAAAAAAAAAAACCCAAACCAAAAAACTTTGGGGTTCAAATTAGGCTCAGAACTTATTAACTTTGAGAACTAAACAAGATGTTTTAGCCTATCTTGATTTCATATCCATAATGATTCTTGGAATTGAATGCAATAATGTAGTGCACAAAGAAAGCATTTACCACATACAGTGGCATACATTAGACTTAAATAAAATAACTTAAATAACTTACTTTTCTTAAGTGACACAAATGATTACATGTTTCTTTTCGGTTTTTTGAGACACAGTTTCTCTGTGTAGCCCTGGCTGTCTTGGAACTTGCTTTGTAGACTAGGCTGGCCTTAAACTCACAGAGATCCACCTGCCTCTGCCTCCCAAGTGCTGGGATTAAAGGTGTGCACCACCACCTCCCAGCCTATATTTTTCTTTTCTTTGCATTTTCCCCTTAAAACATCTATGTAACAGAAAATAAAGAGTAAAAAGTTATCTCTCCCCAAATTGTTCACACACACACACACACACACACACACACACACACACACACGTGCACACACACTTCCTTCTCCACTGTTGACAGTCTGCTCTACATCTTTTTTTCCCAGAGCTGAGGACCAAACCCAGGACCTTGTGCTTACTAGGCATGCACTCTACCACTGAGCTACTCTACCACTGAGCTAATCCCCAACCCTTGCTTTGCATTCTTCTAACGGATTCACTTTATCAGTCACCCCTAAGTTTAGGTATCCTTTCCCCCTGAAGTGTTCTCGGACTGTCATGGTCAGTAGTAGTTTTCACCTTTCATTACTTCCACCAGACCTTGGGCCACCTCTGTCACCATATCAGAATATATTTGTTACAGTTTGAATGTACCCCACCCCCAGTCTCAGGTGTTTGAAATTCAACCCCTACCTGGTGGTTCTGTTTTCAGAAGGGTGCAGACACCTTTGGGACTGCGGCCTGGCAGAAAGGAGTTCCTGGGGTGGGCTTTGAAAGCCCCATTGCTTCTGGTTCCAGTTCCAGCATTCTGCTTCTTCATCTGCTAAGATGTGAGAGCTGCCACACTGCACACCCATTGTTACAGGCCAGCTCTCAGCGAGGTGCCTCCCTCACCAGGGCGGACTGTATCCTCTGGCTCTGTGATGCAAAACGAACTTCTGTTGCCTTAAGTGGCTTCTGTCCATTATTCTCTCACAGCAATGAGGAAAAGTAACTAATGTCGAATTTTAGGTGTTTAATGTTTTACTTACACCTGGCCTCAACTGTGAGTATTCCAAATGGGAGATTTCTTGCCAGTCTTTATATCCCAGTTTGTCAGAGTGCTTCACAGTTTTTTTTTTTTTTAAAGAATAAAGTCTTACTATGGTCTATTGGAAACCCATAAAAAATCCCACAGGGGTCTTGGGCTGTTGCTCAGTGGACAAGGTACTGGCTGAACAAACCTGAGGATGAGAATTCAGATCCCCAGAACTTACATAGAAAGTCAGGCTGCCTGTAATCCTACAACATTCAGAGACAGAGGATCCCGGGGCAAGCCAGCTAACCAGATTAGCCAGAAGTGTCAAGCTTTGGGTTCAGGAAAAGATCCTGCATCAATAAATAAAGTGCATAGCAACTGAGGAAGAGACCCACACACATGCATGCACACCCCCACACACAAGGGAAAGAGAGGAGAGAGGAGAGGAAGGGATGGAGGAAGGGATGGACGGAGGGGGGGGGGGGGGGGAGAGAGAGAGAGAGAGAGAGAGAGAGAGAGAGAGATGCTTCTTCTTCCAGGAATTCAGGCAAAAAACTCGCCAAACCAGTGGACTCCACGGAAAGGGGGACGAGAAAGCAGGAGTGCCAAAGCGTGCCCTGTGGTCATCTTTGACCTGTCAAAAGGAGATCCCTGGAGCGGCCGTCTCCAACAAAGAAAAGGGAACAGTCTTTTTCCCCACAGAGAGTTTGAAGCTTGCTATGGCGGCAGAAATGGAGAGAGGGGGCTAGGCTGGGGCGGGGCGGGAGTGCTGGGAAGATAACCCGGACAACCAAAAGGGCTTTAGAGTTCAGCTGAGCACTTTTGTAACTTGGCAGCGCCTCGAAGACCAGCTGAAAATCAGCCAGAGCCTTGCACCGGAAGCTGGCTCAAGGGGTAAAGAGGAATTCCAGGGAGGAAATGCCAGGGCTAGCAAAAGGCTAAAGCCAGTCCTTGCGAGCCGAAACCTGGGGTTCAGATAGGAAACTCTTGTTTGTGGAGAATGGTTGGCCACTGTCCCTTGGCTGATGTAGAAGGGAGGGGATCAAGCCTCCTTCTCTTAGCCCATTTTCACAGTTCACTGTCTGGGCTCAGGTTCCGGATAATCTTCCTTGGCAGTTCATCAGACCCAGGGGATTGTCCAGTCCTTCCAAGGTCCTACCCTGGGGAACTTCACTCTTGCCCCTCCTAGGTAATTAATGGCCAGAGTGAGGAACTCTAGACTGGGTCCCCAGAGCACAAGGCGTATTTTAGTCACTTACTATTCACAAGCAGTGTATTTTGGATGCATGCAATCGATTTGCATGTGTGTATTAAAGTCCTGGGGGAAATTAAGGGTTAAACAGCTGGCTTTGGTTTCATTAACTTTGACATTAATTTCGGTAAGTAATTTTTTTTTCAACCAACATGTAACAGTGAACATCCATGTACCAAATCTTGACAAAATTAAATAATGCTTTTTGCCCTCAAGGAGCACTCAAATTAGGTAAAATACTCAATCTGAGCATGTCAGTTCACATATATATTAAATTCCGTGAGCATTTATTAAATATCAGTCATGTCTTAGGTTCCAGGCTGGGTACAGGGCATAAAAATGGAATCATTCTTTGTCCTAATGTCTGAGCTCACGGTCTTGGGTGAGGGACAGGACAGGACAAAGCAGACAACCATGATCTTTCAAAGTTCAGGACAGGTGCTGTTAAATGCTGCTGCCCAGGTTCAGCACAAGCAGAAACACAAGGTACAGAGTTATTACGATTGAAGGGACTTGGAAAGGCTTTGTGGAGGAGGCAGCGTGTGAAGTAGGTCTCAAGGGAATGGATGGATTTTCAGGTAGAACGCTAGCCCCCCGTTTTGGATTTCCTAACAGGCCTTGGTTGAGAGACTTTAACACTCTTTATCTTTTATTTTCTACTGCTGTCCAGTTGACTTTGTCATCCAGCTACCAACCCAACCCTTGGTTTATTTTCTTGGAAGTAGCCTCGGCCAAGGTATCGCACTTACAAAAGAGAGCTGATCTTTATTAGGAAAAAAAAAATTTCACTTTTACGATTTTGTTTTAGCCAAGTCGACAAAGTACTGTGGCCCCATCTGCTAGAAAAAATAACCTCAGTATGTAGAAACAGATGTTTAAAGTTCAACTCATCAAAATGAGATTCCACCTGTAATAGGAAGCAGAACAACGTGGATGCAAGAGGAATGCTGTGAGCTGGCAGTCCTTGCTGTTGCCCTTCCATTTCCTCAGGAATGTGTAGCTACGGGTGAAAGCTTGCTAGTAGGGAGTATGCTTCTGGTTTTGTCCTCTGGTGATATGGATCATCAGTACTATTCAAACACAACTACCCTAGCATTGTTAAGAGGGCAGTAGTCACGAGAAAAAGTTATTTCTCAGCTGGGGACCTTAGCAAATAACAGGGTTATCTTAGACAGAAAATTCATGATTGCTCTGTGTTGGGGACAGAAACGGACACTCTGATTAACTGATTAATTAAAGTTTCAAGTGCTTTACTGCACATTCAGCTGCTTTACCGCACATTTTACAGGAATCCTGTGAAGGGAATAGTCTCCTTCATAGGTGAGGAAATTGAGACTGAACAATAAATAGCTTGCCCAAAGTCCTAACTAGATCAGCATCCTAAGCCAGTGTGTTCTTTCCACTGGGTAACAGTGTTTCCAATAGTGGAAACACATGGTGGTTAAATTACATGTGCTATCTGCACAGCTCTGGAGGGAAAGGGATCCTGACTTGTCAGGAAGTCAGGCTATACCTGGAGCTGCAAAGGGATAGTTCTGGAGGGAAAGGTATCCTGACTTATTGGTTAGTCAGGCTATACCTGGAGCTGGGGTGTGGATGGTCTTCCCATGGGATGTAGCCATCCCACTCCTCTCCTAGAGAGAGCCATTACAGCTGAGCTCTGCTCTTCCCCACTTAAGGGGGGCTTCCTAGCAGAAGCATCCTTTTCTTCTCTCCCGCCCAAGATGTTGCTGCTTCTGCTAGGGGTGAGAAACCGCTGCAGAAATGTAGCAATCACCTCTAGCTCCTGCAATAAGTTATTACTTTTTTCTGCTCAGCCCCCCTAAGGGAATATCTCAGCAAAGGTTCTGCTCCGTCTGCAAAAGAAGATCTTCACCCAAAACTCTTTTAAGAAAGAGATTTATCTGGGAAGGAGGAATCCTAGAGAGTGGCTACCTCTGCCAAGGTGGAGAAGGACAGCCCATAAGTGAATAGGCAGAAAGGCCTTATGTAGGGCTTCTCAGGGGTGGAGTGTTACCAGGAAGAAGATTTTCTGCTCAGGGATTGGTTAGTTTTCCTGCTCAGCGATTGGTTGGTTTGATGTTCAGTTGGTCAAGGGTAGAGTTGGCTCTGGTTTCAGGGCCAAAGTGTGTTTCTTTCACTGGCTCTGGTTCTAGGGCCAAAGTGTGTTTCTTTGGCTCTGGTTTCAGGGTCAAGGTGTGTTTCTTAGGGGCTGGGTTCAGGGCTAAAGTATTTCTTTTACTAGCTCTGGTTTCAGGGCCAGGGTGTGTTTCTTTGGCTGGCCCCCTCTCCCTACACTATCAAGTGGGATATCTGAGATACAAATCCAGGTCTGATTTTGTGGGCCTAAGCCCGTGTCCCTTTTCTTTGTTTTTGACCTTTGCCTCCAAGTTTATTTAGCCCCAGACAATATGTAGTAGAACAGACTGAGTTTTAAGTTGTAATTAGCAAGACGAGGTTGACATTAATAACTACACTGTTAGAAAAACGTACAAACAGAAAACACATGAACATTATGAATGAATATGGAAGATACATTAACTTCCTTACTTATTAAATCACAGCCTTTCATTCATGAATCCAAGAAATGTTTGTCAATTCCTTACTTTTGTGAACAAAAGTTCTGGTTGTGAAGTTTACATTCTTGTTGGAAATGGAAGTGGTAAGATAAATAACAACTGGTAAGATACGTTGCACCTTGGTTGGTCAGTGCTGGGTAGAAAAGTAAACTGGTGAATGGGAGTAGAAAGGGTGTGGGGATTTCTGCAATTTAAAAAAAGGGTGGCAAGAGAAGGCCGTACCTGAGAGAAGCTGGAGATGCAGCCCAGCAGACGTTGTAGGAAGTACAATCCAGTAGATGAGATGCAGAGAGCAGAGGCTTTAGGGCCATTGTGGCTGGGAAAGAATTTCTGCTCCATCTGCAAAAGAAGATCTTCACCCAAAACTCTTTTAAGAAAGAGAATTATCTGGGAAGGGAGAGTGGCCAGTATGATAAGGTCGAGTGATAATGAGAGTGTCCCTATGTTGAAGAGCCTTGAGAATCTTAAGGGCTTTGACTTTTGCTGTCTTTACTGGCACGTCTCCCTCCCCCCGCCCCAAGACCGAAATACCCGCGGGTCCGTAAAGGGCATGGAGATAAATAAACCGTTGCAAAGACTGTTTCAAGGAACACCATCTGCTTTATTGCACATGAGCGACCTCTTGTGTAGTGGAAACCTGTCGACTGGGACTGGTTAACACATTACCTCAGATTGGATAGTGAGCACTCTTACCACCAGGGTCTCCCTCTGTGCAGGAGAGGAGACATGGAGAGTCCAGACCCGGACTCAGGCCTGCTACTAGCAACCGGTTACGCATGCTACTTCAGAATTCAGCGTTCTGACTTCTGTGGCATGGTGTGCCATGCTTCTTATTTGGAAGTGCGGTGTGCCCAGTAGACTGGTGGCCAGATCACACCTACATTTTCTCCTGTAGACTTTCACGATGGGTAAAACGGAAGTCATTGGAGGATGTTGAGAGGATGATGGCCTGATCTTCCCTGTGTTATAATAGTATCAGTGCAGCCACTGTTTTCAGGCTCTTGAAAAACAGCATGGGAAGAAGCACAGACCCCATTAGGAGGTTACTGCAGCAGGGAGGCTGGGTAGAGATCCGACAAGAGATTAGAGGGAGACTCAGTTCACGCTAAGAATTGCCCTAGATCGCCCCATTTCCTCACCTGACTGCATCTCTTCATCCAAAGATCATTATCCCCCCCCCC
>CABHPP010108344.1:0-49140 GCA_902168425.1 Peromyscus attwateri
CCCCTTACACATGTCAGAATGACTAAGATCAAGAAGTGACAGTTCATGCTGGCAAGGATATGAAGAAAGAGGAACACTCCTCCATTCCTGGTGGGAGTGTCAACTTGTACAACCGCTATGGAAATCAGCGTGGCAATTTCTGGGGAAGATGGTAATTGACCTCCCTCAGGATCCAGCTATTCCACTCCGGGGCATATACCCAAAGCCTGACAACTTCTTTAAATGTTTACTACATGTGTCATGACTTAGCAAATTTGTTCTAGATTATAAACACAAAATTTGAATACGTGTGATCACATGAAATCATGTGTGAGAATATCCATACAGCTTTATTAAAAACCAAACCTATGATAGAAGGCCCATACCTATAATGCAACCTCTCAGGAAGCAAAGGCACTGAGGTCATGTGTTCAGGGCTAACCTGGGGTACATGGAGACCATGTCCCCCAAAAGAAGATTAAATAAACAAGTGAAATAGTTGTGCATTTATTGAGTAAATGGATAGAACATGTTGTGTGGCCAGGCAGCGGTGGCATACGCCTTTAATCCCAGCACTCGGGACGCAGAGCCAGGCAGATCTCTGTGAGTTCAAGGCCAGCCTGGTCTACAGAGCAAGATCCAGGATAGGCACCAAAAAACTACACAGAGAAACCCTGTCTTGAAAAAACAAAAAGAGAGAGAGACAGGCGTCGGGAAGGGGGGACACGACATGTTGTGTGCACACTTGGATGGCATTCCACAATAAAACAAAACAAAAACATTATGTAAAGTGACATAGCCAGTCACAGAATATTCTACTTACGTTGCATTGGAGACAAGCCCCAATATAGCAAGATAAAGTAATGTCTTATTGCTTTGAAGCAGGGTCAAAGGTCGTGAATGATAGCAAAGGGACCTAAGGAAAGCCTTTGGTGAGGGAGTGAGGTCTGTTCTATAGCTGATGTGGTGGCAGTTGCATGCCTTGAAATTTTCTCAGACTTACTAAACCATACACCTAAAATAGATTAATTTAATTGTATTAAAACAATCCACAGTAGTCAGAGGGTGTAGTTCACGGGTAGAGCACCTGCCTAATATGCACAAGCCTTAATTAAGATCACTCCCTAGTCACATAAAAACAATCCACACTCAAGCTTCTAAAAATGGGATAATTATTAAAAGTCAAAAACACATTCTGACTTCCTGTTGGAAGCGTAGTGTGTATGTACAGAACTGAAAAGCAGAGGCAAGCTAGCAATAGGAACATCAATAAATGCTCTGCATATAGAATGGAAACAACCGGCATGGTCAGTCTCACTAACAGGAAAATCTTCCCTGCTCCCAGTTTAGATCAGCAGGGTTCTAATGTTGTCCTTGGGATGCCATTGTTTACATAATCTACTAGGAAAGGGAACAATATAATCCTAGAGACCTTCAGCCAGAGACCTGTTTCTTATCACACAGCAAATCTGTGGCTATCTGGATCCTGAAATTCTAAATCTACAAAACTATAATTGGTTACCATTGGTAAATTACTGATGTTATGTTTTTTGTTTTGTTTATGAGATGTGGATCTTGTTATCTTGCCCTGGGCTTATGTAATCCTCCTGTCTCAGCCTCCAAACATCTGAGGCCACAGACACTAAGATCCCAGTTTGTGGTTTATTATCTATTGGGAACAGCATTGTGACTTATGAAGGCAATGGGGCTTAGGGAAGTCAGGTTTTCTATTGGCAACTGACAAATATGAAAAAACAAGAACTTGCTGAGAGAGGACATGGGATTTCCTGTAGTCAACAGTGTCTGAAACTTCTGCTTCATTTGAAGAGGGTCTGAGGCTTGGAAAAAAGGAGAGAGGATGATGGGAGGGAGGAAGCAAAGAAGGAGTAAAGGAAGAAAGAAAGGAAGAAAGAAAGGAAGGAAGAAGCCTAATCACAGTGAAATAAGATGGGGGAACTTTCAGGCTCACACATCCATACGGTTATGAGAGTATTTATTGAGTCTAATAAAATGTGGCCAGAAGGATAAGGAGTAACACTCAGAGGATTTGTCATACTTGACTAAAAGTGCAAATGCTGAGGTTAGAAATGCTTATGTTAGTGTTGAAACAAATAAAGATAAATCAATGAACTTTGTAACCTCAGGATGACCCCATCCTCATTCCAGACACCTTTCCTGTCACAGGGCACTAAAGCTCTGCATGCTTGATCTGAGCCCCCTTTATCTCCTGGATCTTCTGGGGCAGAGTCTCGGTCCAGAACTGCAGCTTTCTGGCCTTCAGGGCTCGGCCCACAGCAGGCTGAATGTCCAGCTGCAGGTATTGCTCATCATGGGCCAATTCGGGCCAGTATGGTAGACCCACACTGTTTGGGTTGCTGTGGATAGGCCACCAATAGGGAAGGATAAGGTCACTCTCATCCAAGACTTTGTCCCTTGATTTGGGTCAGAGCAGTGGATGAGTAGGCTAAGGGTCAGAGGGTAAAGAAAAACTGGCCTACTGATAGAGAATACAAGTGTCACCCATTAGTGTCTGGTCCATGTGAAGTAAGGTAAGCTGTCTAGTTTTGTCTCTCCCTCTCAGAGGGAAAAAATAAAGAACAGTGTAACAATACAATGACTCACCCACTAGGTTTCTGTGAGATGAGCAGTAACTAAAGCTAGAAGGTGTCTGCCTATGTGTGCCCCGGGCTGGAGAAGACTATGGTAGAATTAAGGACCTACACATGCTAATGAGACACACCCATATGGTAGCCCTGGATGGAGACCCAGACAAAAGGAGTTTGAGTAAAGGGCATATTCTCACCCATGTCTTGCAAAGTTGGCCCAGTACTTCATCATCCTCCTATTCAGCAGCTTCTCCTCCTCAGTGAGGTCAACTACAGATAGAAGGAGACAAGGGTCCAAGTTCTAGCTACCTCATGCAAGTGCCAACTCATGCTCTACTAGAGCAACAATAGCCCGAATCTGAATACTAGGCCTAGTTTAAGCTCTTCTCAAGCCAGTCAGATTCTAGGATCCATCCAAGCCTCTACTTGAATTCTCTCAGGATCTCTCCTACCACAGTGTGCTCTCATTGCTTCTTGCACAAGGTAGACTAGCAAGGTTCCTATTCTAACCCTGGTAGAGTTTTTGTTTGTTTGGTTTTTGCCTTATGTTTTTCAGATCAGAAATGTTAAACACATGATCCTGTTCTCTCCCACAGCCTCAGTTTCCTCAGCTAGACTGAGAGCTCTGTAATCCCTTAGGAACTCATCTGGGACTCCTTTCAGCTCAAGGAAAATAAGGAAGACTCACCTTTCATGCCCCAAATGTGGGAGCCAAAGACAAAGGCAACATGATCACCATGGTCAGCCCTCACGTGGGATGGCCTGACATGCTTGATGAAACTTGGTTGGTGCTGGAACTCATAGAAGTAGACAGGAGCATGGGAACCTGGGAGTGAAGACACATGTTGCCATGATGATTTCTCACATGGAGATTGTTTGCCAAACCTTTGGTGATAAGAAACCTCCCTGTAAGGTTATCTGAAAACACAGTTTAGTGGTGAGCTCCAGGCTGGAGAACTGACTATGGGAAACTTTTTGTCAAAGAGTGACCCTGGCATTCTAGATGAGTAGTTGTGATAAGATACCAAGTGTAACTAACATGATTCCTCCTCTGGACCCAGATAAGATGCCATTCATTTACTCTAGACATAAGGATTTACTGTGGTAAGTGTATTCAGGTGCCTGGTATCAGAGACCTGGTGAAGACATGGGTCAGGCCTGACACTACAGAGCTCCTCAGGGACCAACAGTTCTGAGCTCCCACTGCCCTTGGTCTGGTTAAAGATGTACTCACGCTGAAAATGTGCTACTTGGAGTGCAGGGATCACAAACATGAAGTCCTCCATCAACTCCCTGAACTGTGCTTGGAGGGTCTGGGGGTCCTCAACGTCCCCCATGTATTCTTCCATTAGCAGGTTACTACATTCAGGAGGCAGCATCTACACCAGGAGGAATCAGGAAGAGTGATATAGAGTGGGCCCCTGGATATGTAGGCAGCAACCTTCTTGTAAAAATGTGGCCAGGGATGACAGGGTATAGAGGGAAAGGTATGAGCTTTGGGTGAGCCCACACAGAAACACCCACACACACTAACATTTATTTCTGAGCCTGTTATCCTAGAATAATATATGGGAACCCTCTCTGTTAGGACAGGATTCAACATTGCTCACCATCTGTGCTGCTGTGCTCTTCAGAATAGCTGGCAGGGTATCTCTGGTTATGTTCTTTATGACATGATCAAGGCCCTTCAACTAGGAGGTAGAGAAGAGTCTTAAGTATAGGATGGGTTGGATCTAGATCAAAGTATCTCTGAGGTCCCACACCCGCCACTTGAGTTTAGGTTCCCAGAGGCTTAGAACTAGGTCTTACCAAGGGGATTCCCCAGCCACACTCATCACTGTCAATACCAATGATGCTAGGGACAGGTTGAAAATCCACAGAGGCCAACAGCTCCAGAGGGTGCCTAGGTAGGAACATCCCATCCACCACTCCAGGGATCATAATGAAGACCTATAGGGCATTAAGGGTCAGTGCTGAAGATCAACCATGTAAATATTCTGATGCCCACTGAATATCCACAGTATTTCCCTATTTTCTATCTCATCTCAGGGTGCTATGGTCCCTACAAATAGGACATCAAAATTATCCTATCTTGTTCTTTTTGCACACAGTACTAAAGGACATCTAACCATAGAGCCAAGTTAACTGGTTTGAGTAGTAAGTAATGGCAATCCCACATTCTGGTGACCAGGTCCTCCAAGCCACACAATTCTCCCAACCTGGTTGATAGCCAGAATTTCTGCTTCATTCTTGTCTCGTAGGCAGTGTACCAGGGCCTCTGAGTCCTTGGCCTCACATCCGGACAGGTTGGACACCATCTGTAAGAAGCACAGATAATGGTTGTCTCATCCCTCTCAGAATGAAGCAGAATTTCCTTGATTCCAATTAGATGTCATAGCACCAAATACCACATCCTACTGTTTGCTGTGTATGAAAGACTTAAATGGAATTGTTCACATTTTCAATTGCCTAGAGGTGACAGCTGGGAAAGGGACTGTTCTACCTGCATATTTGTTTTGTTGTTGTTTTGTTTACACTTGTGCATGGTATTCATGTGTGAAAATAGGTATGGTGTGTCATATTTTGCCTGTGAATGACAGAGAACACACTTAGGTGGCACTTGTTGCCTTACCTCTTGTTTGCATTTGTCTACACTGGCTTAGCTGAACAATGACCTTCCAGGGAGTCTACTGTCTCTACTTCGAATCTGTCTATAGTAACATTGGGTTTACTAACACGTATTACTACCTCTAGACTTTTGTGGGCTCTGGGGATTTGAACTTAGGACCTCATACTTGCATAGCAAGTATTAATACTAGCTGACTATTTTCCTCAATGCATGTGTCCCGGTTTGATTTTTTTTATTTTTTTTTTATTTTTTATTTTTTTTATTTTTTGCCAAGTTGACACAAGCCAAGGACAACTGGAAAAAGGAACTTCAACTGCGAAAATGCCTCTATCAGATTGGTCCATAGGTGAGTCCGGGCTTTTTCCTTAAAAGTGACTGATGCAGCAGGGTCCATACCACTGTGGGCAGTGTCACTCATGGGCAGGTGTCCTGGGCTCTATAAGAAAGCAAACTGAGGAAGTCATGGGTAACAAGGCAGTAAACAGTGTTCCTCCCTGGCATCTGCTTGAGTTCTCACCTCCAGGTACCTTCGTGAGGGCCTACTCTGACTTCCCTTCAAGTTGGACTATAAACTGTAAACTGAAATAAACCTTTTCTTACCTCATAGCTGTTGGCCATGGTCTTTATCACAGCAATAAAAAGCAAACTTGGAAACCATGCACATGTATTTTTGCCAATGATGGTAGCCACTGTGCGTACCTTTTCTGTTGTATATCACACTCGGCATACATAAACCAGAGAGGGATGGATTCTAAATTTTATCCCTCAGAAATTAATGGAATGAATCCATTTCCCATGATCCTTGTTCCCCAATTAACAGAATACCAGAGTACTACAGGCAAGGACTGAAGCAGCAAAGTAGGGGCTGGTAGTGTAGAGTGCACTCACTGTGTAGACCACTTCAGATGTGTCAGAGATAAGGTCAGGCAGCAGGGCCACTCCACTCTGCATGATGGCTCCATGGAAGAGTCCTTTGGACATGGGTGACACAACAAGTGAAGAAACACTTGTTCCCCCTGCTGAACCACCAAAAATAGTGACCCGGCCAGGGTTGCCTCCAAAGTAGGCGATATTCTTCTGGACCCAGCGTAGAGCAGCCACTTGGTCCAGGTAGCCCCAATTGCCTCTGGCATGCTGGTCTCCAGTGCTGAGAAGTGGCAGGAACAGGAATCACAGGTCTGTCCTTATTCTACTCATCCCCCACTGTCCAACCCAGCTCCAGAATTACCTGAAGAAGCCAAGGATACCCAAACGATACTGGATAGCAACCATTACTATTTCTTCGGTAGCTGCCAGTTTGGATCCATCAGTCATGGAAGCCATGCCCATAACAAGTGCACCACCATGGATCCATACCATCACCTGAAGATATCAACAAAGATCTCAGGAGCACCACACCCAGCCCAGCTGCCTATTAGATTTTAAACATCTTTGCATCTGTCAGGTCGGTTTACACACAGATCTCCTCAGGATTTCAGGACATGCTCCACAGATGATTACTCTAGGCTTATAAGCACATTTCCATTCCCACTTCCCCAAACAGAAAATCTCAGCATGAATTTGTGGATCTAGATCACAAGTAATGTGATCATCACTCTTAGACCCATCAAAGTAGAGCAAACAGGAGTATCTTGAAGAGTGACTTTCTTGATTGCTATTCAGAAGTTGTCAGATCTCATTGACACAACAAATAACCTGCAGCTAGAAATTTCAGTGATGTCAATATGCAGTCCTTGAGCACTTTCTAGAGTGGATCTGCCAGGTTCAAGTTGGTAGAAGAATTCCTGGTTTAATCAAAGACCTAGAGCCTCTTACCTTTAGATTCCCAGTGCTCTGTGTCACACACCCAGGTTTAAGCAGTTCACCATGGCTGGGGTGACCTTCTTGAACCCAGTAAGGTAAGACTATTAATCAGGGTCTAAACTACAGTGTTCAGAATTACTTTGTCCCTTTCAAGCTTCCTGAGAAAGAAACTTTCTAACCCAATCTAACCACAGTTCAAGACACTCACAGGTAAGTTAGAACCTTCATGGGCATGAGCTGGTGTGTAGATATTGAGATACAGGCAGTCCTCAGACATAGAAGTGGGAGGCATGTTCAGATTCATCATCTTTGCGAACTCATTATTCATCATATCAGTCTGCAGACACCTAGTGAAAATGGAAGACAGTTCAGGATATGTGATAATCAAACCTAAGTCTGAGTTTGCACATTCTCTCAGCCACCTTCAGCTACTGCTTTCCATGATGCCCTGATAACATATGATCCCTCTCAAAAGTACCTTCCCACCAAGGTAGAGTCCAACAGCTCTGTTGAAACACTAATAGAGCAGGACTTCCAGGGAGGCCTCTGGTCAGATAGTAATATCCTGAGGGCTAGTTGGTGGAGACTGCTGTCAGTCTTTATGAAAATGATTGCCTTCCTGTACTATCATTCATTACTTCTATACTATTTAAATCCTGGTGTGGCAATTAGTTTTGACTGTTGACTTGACACAATGTAGAATCTACTGGGAAAATAATCTTAATGAGGGATTGTCTAGATCAGTGAGTTACAGCTTTACAAATTCTTTGACACTTTAACACAGTTCCTCATGTTGTGGAGCCCTCCAATGAACTATTTTGTTGCTACTTCATAACTTTAATTTTGCCACTGTTATGAATAGTAATGTAAATATATGATATACAGGATATCTGATATTCAACATCTGTGGGATAGCACCCACAGGTTGAGTACCACTGGCCTAGATCCTGTTGGTCTCTAAGCGTGTCTGTGGCCAATTATCTTGATTATGTAAATTGAGATAGGAACACTTGTCTATTGTAGGAGGTACCATTCCCTAGCAAGTGGCTTCTGAATTGTATAAGAATGGAGAGAGTAAGTGAAGCATTAGCAGGAATGCTCACGTCTGTAGTGATATGTAAGTAAAGCCTTTATGTCTAGCTTCAAGTGAAATGCACAGTAAAGCCTTTGTGTCTGAATTTGAGAGAACTGTTTCAGCAAAGCCTTTGCTATGTTTGAGTTAATCAGTAGAGGCTCAGAAATTGTTTTGGGACTGTTTAAGCCTTGAAGAAACGTTTCTCTGGAGAGTCTGTGCTTGGTGCTACTTGAGAACTTGGAGGTACACTGACCTTGGTCCTAAGACAATCCTGGCAGACCTGGCATTCTTACTTTTAATTACCGCTTGCTATAATCAAAAGGGACTGAGATATGTGTGGGCTGTCTGCTCTCACGAGCAGCAAGAGGAAGATGACTTTAGTAGTTGGAACCTTTCTTAGTTCCAATTAACATTTTGTATGCTTGAATAAAATAACTGGAGTGAGGTAACTGAGTGTCAGTCTTTTCCAAACACTGTAACCCCTCCGCTCCTTCAGAAAATGAAGGCTTGGCATCTTAGTGAGTTTCTCTTGCTACTGCAGCACCTATGACCCAACATCAAACAATATGTTTCCTTTAGGCGCTGTTCCTCATTGGGGATGTGATGTGATCAGCTCCCTTGAACTTCTGCCCCTGTGGTTTCCCATCTATGGGTGATTATAACCTGGGATTGTGACCCATAGTAAAATCTTTCTTCACTACATTGCTTTTGTCAGGGTACTTTATCACAGCAACAGAAAACAAACTAAGACAATCAAGTACTGGGATTCTGTGCCCACATAGGAACTACAGGGATGAATGGACAATACCATAGGGTAGTGAGACATTCTCCATCTCACTCCAGACTCTCAAGGTACCTCCTTCTTCCACATAGTCTCCAGATGAAAGCATGTGTACTTGTTCCCTAGTCAATGACACGTGGACAATGGTGGTCACAGTGACTGTGAAGAATGGCCTTAGTCTCTCTCCTCACTGCAGGACCTGCAGTTAAATCCCTACAGGTGTCAATCTCTCACCCAGGATCCTGGCACAGTTGTTCTTCTCTAATCCTTAATTCATTCATAGGAAACATGCCTGGGAGACTGCCCTCAGCCCAGACAGAAAGCTGCTATAGAGTTGAGATGGAGGAGGCACTGCAGTGTGACCTAGAGCTCAGGCTGGAAGTCCCCTGGATCCCAGAACTTACATCGCTGGGTAGGAGGTCCCATCTCTCACACCACTCCATGGCTCAGGGGGCTCAGGGGGAGCAAACCGCAGAGGTCCTACAGGTGGTTTGGCAAAGGGAATTCCCAGGAAGGTGTGGACACCAACATCACCGTCTTTCACATGGACAAGGCTTCCTCTCACCTGCCCTGTTTGTGTGTTCCTGATGGGGCTGGGTGAGTCCTGGCCTGTGAGTGGAGAGATGCCATCAGTTGGGACTCTTGGGAATTCCCACCTCATTGTCACTGTGGTACATGGGGAATATAAACTGAGTCCTCCCAGTTCAGCTGTGGGATGTGGAGATGAGGTCTTCTGGATCACCTAGAGCTTCTAACCTTGTCCATTGGCCCTCTTAAAAATTGACAAGGTACTTCCCTAGTCAACAAAATGACAGGCTCTAAGCCACTTTGAATTATTAAGGAAATATTGTCATTATCCAAGGTCAGAAGGAGCTCTAGCCACAACCACACATGATGAGGGACATGTCCCTCCTGCTCTTCTGTCCCTACTGGCTCCTCAGTACATGGTATCCTTACACATCTCTGATCATGCATGTACCACAGGGTCTATCATGTGGTCTTTGGTGGAGGCATTAGGGGGTGCACAAACCCACACTTTCATCTGTCATCTCCACCAGCTCCTCCCTCCCTGGTGCTTCCCTCCCAGAAGCTCAGCCTCTGACTGCAGAACTGGGACAGCTCTGACCCTGGTTCCCTCTGTTCACTCACCATGCACATGGAGGAGGAGAAGTGGGAGCCCACAGGCCACAGCACACAGCCAGGCTGGAAGTCTATCAAGTGGCATGTTGAATCCCAGGTCTAAGTCTGTGCTGCTACAAGATGACACTCTAATAACAACAGGAAGCAGAATAGGTAGGCCTTGCCCAGGCAGGAATTTATACCTTTCAGGTGTAGGTGTGGAAATTTGGTTGGTGGGGCAAAGTTCTTATTGCAGGAGAACTGATAAGGCAGAAGCGAAAGGGAGTCAATAGACAGCAGGCAGAGCAAAGCTACCTCTGTTTCTACTTCTTCCAAGGCTTCTAGGATAGACACAGCATGGCAGCTGAAATTCCTTCTGGAATGCCAGGATCCCTGTCCTTGAACATGGAGTCACCATAGTGCAAGGACAGGAGCTCTAAGTGTGATTTTCATCCTCAAGACTCCTCGGTGCTATCGGGACTTATAGAGTAGTAAGTCCACCCTCAGGGTCCCTTGTCCTTATGGTGATCTTAGGATCTGCAGGTCCTCTCCCTGTTAGGTCATGCTGGTTTCTTTGAAAGACACTGAAATTCTGGCTCCTCTTCCTGTGTGTGCAGCAGTTCAATAACACCTTCAGCTCCTGGTGCAGTGGTTCTCAAACCCTCTAATGCTGTGACCCTTTAGTACAGTTTTGCATGTTGTGGTGACCCCCAAAGATAATTTTGTTACTACTTCATTACTGTACTTTTGCTACTGTTATGAATCATAATGTAAATATCTGGTATTCAGGATATCTGATATGTGACCCCAAAAGTGACCCACAAGGTTGAGAAGCTCACCCCTAGTGGGCATCAGCAAGAATCATGATTTTGGTGAAGTCCTATGGTTGGCCTTCAAGGCAATGAATAAAACTTATACAAGGTAGTATCCTAGGATGGCACAGGGGTGTGATATGTAGGGGGATTGGGATCATCAAGATCAAGAAAGTAGGAGATAGAGCCCTTTAATGACAGAGAGAAAATGCTTTAGAGAAACAGAGAGACAGATTGAGCACCATTCGTCACCTTTGTATACTGGAATATATTATGAGAGAATGTTTTTAATAGAGGGCCATGAAAAACTTTAGGGGCAATGATAAAGTCAGAATAATTTAATAATCCAAGAGATGAAGGAGAATGATTGTGTCACAAGGAACCAAAGAGTTTATGGGGATCTGTGAGAGTTAGAAATAACCTTCCTTAGATGGACAGGTACTCAGGGAGACAGGTACTGGATGCTCTTTTCCTGGTCATTTCTGGACCTTCTGATGATCCCATCACACTTCCAGGACAAAACTCACAATCATATTCACAAATATATTCACAGATGTCCAGAGGATGTGAACATGAACCTGATAGTGTCTCGAGGCTCTACAGGGGAGGTGGGCAGAAACTTCAACCAATTCCAACAACACACACACACAACACACACACACACACACACACACACACACAGGCACACACACAGAGGCACACACACACTCACACAAACACACACACTCAAACACAGAGGCACACACACACAGGCACACACACACACACACACACAGGCACACACACAGAGGCACACACACAGAGGCACACACACACACACACACACACACACACACACACACACACACACCATTGTCTGTGCCAGCACTGACGTGAGAGCTGCTGAGAGAAGTACAGCTGTGACCTGCACACATAGTGGCAGCTGCTGTGGTGGATCAGGAAATGAGGAGATGACACAAAGTCTCCCACTGACCTAGACAACCTACCTGCTCTAAGTGTGGACATCCGGTGAAGATACATGTTTGGACACCACGGGTTTGTTTACTCTTCTTTACCTCAGAAAATGTCCTGACTGGATGCTGTGCAGTCTTAAGCAGTCCTGATCCTCTCTGCCTGAGAGTGCAGGGAGGTGTCCAGTGAGACCCTCCTTCTGCTGTGTGTCATCCCTACCAGCTCCCACCTCCCGGCACCTCCCCTCCCACAGCACCACGTTCTCACACTGCAGAATTAGGCAGACCTGATGAGTTGCAACAAGAAAAGTTAAAAGCCCCAAATCTGCCGAGTGACTCTCCTGTTGCAGCCCTCCCCATCTGACCCACATGAATCAGCATCTTTGGTGCCACCTTTATGGATGAGGACAGGGCAGCAGCCACTCACAGCCACCCAAGAGCAAATTGTCGACAGTTTTCTGAGTCAAGTGCTCACCCTGTCCCCTGTGACTTGCTGCCTATACACAAGACTCACCAGACAGCATCTTTGTTCATGTGTCTCACTTATGGCTCCTGCCTGTGATGCCTGAAAGTTATTACAACAGACAAAACCTATTGAAATGGCCCTGTTTAGAGTCTGCCTATACCCACAATGCATTATGTTTAAAGATAATCTCTCCATTAAACCCTGTAAATCGAGCAAAATGTCCTTCTGGCTGGAAGCTCTAAAGCCATGTCCAGACCAGGAGTCATTGGTGAAAATTACATTAGGTGAATGTATTTCTTCTCTTTCTACCTTTTGCTTTTGTTTTGATTTTTGAGACAGTGTATTGTATGTAGTCCTGACTGGCCTGCTAGCTCAGCTTCTCAGGTTCTGGGTTTATAGGTGTGTCACAAAACATGCAGCTAATACATCCCTTCTAAGTAATCCTGGGCATCGTCTGTAAGTCTCGACCACTCTGATGTTCCCATGGATGACACATGCCAGGATGAGACAGAAGAGAACAGGATACACTCCTTCTTACGATTGTCACCAACTCTAAGCCCAGGAATCCAAACAAAGAATATTCCACACAGTAGCCATGAGTGAGTCAGGCAAATCTTCCTGCATGGAGAACCCTGGTGACCTCCCTGAGCCTGGTGACCCACATCAGGGGTCACCGGTGAGGTGAGTTCAGTAGATATGACTGAGGATGCTCTGAAAGCAGTCAACAAAGTTTACACTGTCAGATGGCAGAGGCCCAGGAGGAGGCTAACAAGGTTCACACTAGGAGAGTGTAAGTGCTGCACACACACCATGGGCATGAAGCCATTCTGGCTCAACTTCTGATAAGAGCCTGAAAGTTGCAGATAGGGCCAGGGCACATATGCTCTCTGCTCTGAAATCCAACCTACTCTTGCACCAGGGTAGGTGCATGATGAAAGGAACCCAGGGACCACTAAGGTCACCTGAGGAATGTGGGGCACCAGAAATGTCTGTACACCTAATAATTCTGTACCTTTTGAAGCCTGCCAGACCACTTTTCTGTCTAGGGGCTGACACACTCAGAGATCTCTGGCAGCATGAATGTATTATATCATTATCATCCAAAAGTCCAGGTGCAGCTACAGCTACAAAAACACTGAGGGAAAAGATCCATCTGCTCCTCTATCCCCTGATGTGCAGGTCCATCAGGTCCCCCACTACTGAGCTGGCTCTTCAGTGTGGGTGACCTCCTTCTGTATCAGTGATGCTTTGCTTGGGAGAAGGCTACTCTGTGGGCTTTGGTCTGGGCATTTGGAGTCAGTTCTCTCCTTCCACAGTGTGGACCCTGGGGTTGAATTCTGGCCACCAGCTCGGAGGCAGGCACCTTTACCTGCTGAGTCATTTCACAGGCCCTGTTAAGGGAATTTAAGGACACACATTTCCTACAATTTCTTCTGACATGTCTATGAGTTACTCCCTCTCCGTAATATCAGCCTCTTACTCTGCAGAACTTACTGGTTTAATCTAAGGTTCCCTTTGTCCCCCAAAGAGTCTCCCCTGAATGAGAAGAAGGAGAAGCAGGAGCCCATAGGCCAAAGCATTTAACCAGCTAGGAAGTCAGTAAAATGACATGATGGACTCCCAGGCCTGAGTCTAAGCTACAGTGGACTGCACTGTGTGTCATTGACAGAATGTAGGGATTTTGCTCAGACAGGAATTTGGATCCAAAGTGGAGTAGGTAGAGAGTTTGTTGGGGCAGCGCAAGGTCATTGAAAAGAGCCAGTTGGCAGCAGATAGGGCCAAGCCACGTACTCAATTCCTGCTTCACCTTTAGTCTCTGTGGAAGGCACAGCAGGGCTCCCAAGGTCCTTCTAGGATTCCAGCAACCCTCCCTTCAACCTGGAGTCACCTTGTTCACAGTCCTTTCAGTAACAAGCCCAGGGCAGGTGTTGGGGTGGAGAAGAGGCTGCAGATCACTGAAACTGGAAATATCAGGAGGGCTTCTCTAGCAGATGCATGCTCAGGATGTCACAGGTGAAGAATGGGATGCAGTTCTGAGAAAGGTGACATGGATTAAAGAGAACTGAATTGAGCATGCCCACCACCCCAAAAACTGCTCCATACTCTCAGGACTTTCAATTTCCTGAATCCACGTTCCATGGCTCTCATAACTTTTTTTTTCTTCAATCATGATTTTAAGTGAACATATCACTCTCCCTGCGCAAACAAAGCTGTTTCATTTAAACACACTGCAAACCTGGCACCTCTGACGTACCTATCCCCTATCCACTCCATCTCCATACTGCCTTACTCTTATGGCCAGCCCCTACACACATCAAGTTCACAGTTTAATGGGGACATTATGGTTCTAGTGTTTGGGACAAGCTAGGCTTTCAGAGCCTATAATACAGGTTTATGAGTAGGAGCTTCAGAATCACAAAGAATTCTGGCAGGTTACATCAAAGAATACAGGATTAGGAGTTGCTTCCACCTAGCCCAGCTTGACTTTCTGGAGGGTGTGGTATGGGGATCAGTGTCAGAGAGCCTGAAGTTCTGTCTTAGGGATTTTATTGTCGTGAAGAGAAACCATCATAATCATGGCCACACTTATAAACTAAATCATTTAATTGGAATGGTTTGCTTACAATTTCAGGGGTTCAGTCCATTATCATCATGACAGAGAGCATGGCAGAATGCAGATAGATGTCCTGGCTACATCTGGACCAGAAGGCAGCAGAAAGTTGACTGACTCACTGGGCAGTATCCTGAGCATAGGAAACCTCAAAGCCTTCCCACACAGTGCCAAACCTCCTCTAGCAAAGCCACACCTCCTAATAATGCCACTCCCTATGAGATAATGTGGGGCAATTACATTAAAAGTACCACAAGTGCCAACTGAGGATTGGTCTTGCCTCCATCTTTCCAGTCTCCAACAGCCTTGGGCACCCACAGCCTGGCACAGCAGAACTTCCTCCTTTCTCCTAGCATGGCACAGCCATGGCTTCTCCGGCCTCCTCCAGTCAGCAAGGTTTGCTGTCAATTCACTGTAGCCCCTCCAATGTCCTCTTATCCAGTTTGTGGTCCCAGACCTTCAAGACAGATGTTTTCTCTACTTGAATTTTCTGACCCAGGGAATTGGTGAACTGTGGGGCTGAGAGATACCCTGAGAGATGCTCCCATCTCTGGGTGAAGGCACCAGTTCCTCCATTTTCTGTATATCCTGCTTCTTCTTTCAAAGCTGGACTCTGGCATCATGTCAAGGGGGAATGTCTTCTGCCACTTACAGAACATCATTCAAAGGATACGTCTTGATGCTTTTCCAAGATAAAATGCTCCTTGGTACATTTCTCTGTGTATGGAGTGGTTGTGGAAATGTATGTATATGGTTGTTTCCATATACATCAATACTCAGACAACAACAACAATAAACAATAGTTCTTCTGCAACCCCAACCCACCTCACCACTTGAAGAGCTAATGGACATGCCCAGACCTGTTTCTCATTTTCAGACACTACTTTGGAACAGAAATAGATGAATTGATTAATTGTTTTGAATGTCAGTCTTAGATAACATTTACAAATGTAGTTGTTGGAAACTTTGGTAGATGATATGAGACCTCGGGTGTTTGTTCTGAAAACTTCTATGCCTCATATTATATATTGAATCCCAGTGTCCAATGTGATGGTATTATGGTTTGGGACCTTTAGTCAGTGTCCATGTCATGATCACAATTGTCTCTTCTGACTAGGGACCTCACATCAGCAATGTTTGAGCCAGAGAATTAACCTTCACCACAGAGTAAATATGATGGATTCATAACCATGAACTACATGGTCATCAACCTTGGGTACAAATTTCTGTTTATAGGCCACACAGCTTATGGTTCATACTCACATGTATATGTATTGTACTCATGTGTATTTAGATACACCGTCCACATGGAATAAATTTACTCTTGAGCTCATGAAATCTTCCCCCGTCAGGTTTCCTAGTATTTGGGACTACATCCACCACAGCATTCAGATTGCAACTAATGATGACTTGGTTATGGTATTTGAAATTTACTAAAACACTGGGGCTGTGATTAATAAGGTGCATGTTCCATAAGCCACTTATGGATATGAGAAATAGGGGACTTGTTGAGAGATGGACAGAGGGGTATGACACCCAACCACCTCTGGTGTAGTCAATATTCCATAAAGCTTCTGATTCACATGAGGAGGTTTGGGACTTGGAGAAAAGAAGAAAGAGAATATGGAGGAGATGAGGTAAAGAAGGGAGGAAGTGATGCATACACCAACAGTGTAGGAGTGTTCCCCTTGCTCCACATCCTCTCCATCATAAGCTGTCTTCAGTGTTTTTGATCTTAGCCATTCTGACAGGTGTAAGATGGTATCTCAGAGTCATTTTGATTTGCATTTCTCTGATGACTAAGGATGTTGAGCTATTCCTTAAATGTCTTTCTGCCATTTGAGATTCTTCTGTTGAGAATTCTCTGTTTAGCTCTGTAGCCCATTTGTTAATTGGATTATTAGGTATTTTGATGTCTAGTTTCTTGAGTTCTTTATATATTCTGGATATCAGCCCTCTGTCAGATGTGGGGTTGGTGAAGATCTTTTCCCATTCTGTAGGTTGTCATTTTTGCCTTATTGACTGTGTCCTTTGCCATACAAAAGCTTCTCAGTTTCAAGAGGTTCCATTTACTAATTGTTGTTCTCAATGTCTGTGCTACTGGTGTTATATTTAGGAAGTGGTCTCCTGTGCCAATGCATTCAGGACTACTTCCTGCTTTCTCTTCTATTGGGTTCAGTGTAACTGGATTTATGTTGAGGTCTTTGATCCACTTGGACTTGAGTTTTGTGCATGGTGACAGATATGGATCTATTTGCAGTCTTCTACATTCAGTTATGCCAGCACCATTTGTTGAAGATGCTTTCTTTTTTCCATTGGCGTCTTTGTCAAAAATCAGATGTTGATACATGTGAGAATTAATGTCAGTGTCTTCAATTCGATTCCATTGGTCCACATATGGATTTTTATGCCGGTACTGAGCTGTTTTTATTACTATAGCTCTATAGTAGAGCTTGAGGTCAGGGATCGTGATGCCTCCAGAGGTTGCTTTATTGTACAAGATTCTTTTAGCTATCCTGGGTTTTTTGTTTTCCATATTAAGTTGAGTATTTTTCTTTCCAAGTCTGTGAAGAATTGTGTTGGGATTTTGATGGAGATTGCATTGAATCTGTAGATTGCTTTTGGTAAGATTGTCATTTTTACTATGTTAGTCCTATCTATCCATTAGTATAGGAGATCTTTCCATATTCTGATATCTTCTTCAATTTCTTTCTTCAGAGACTTAAAGTTGTATCATACAGGTCCTTCATTTGCTTAGTTAGAGCTACCCCAAGATATTTTATATTATTTGTGGCTATTGTAAAAGGTGATGTTTCTCTAATTTCTTTATCAGCCCATTTATCATTTGTATATAGGAGGGCTACAGATTTTTTTTGAGTTAGTCTTATATCCTGCTGCATTACTGAAAGAGTTTATCAGCTGTAGGAGTTCCCTGGTAGAATTTTTGGGGTCACTTATGTACACTATTGTATCATCTGTAAACAGTGAAAGTTTGACTTCTTCCTTTCCAATTTCTATTCCTTTGATCTCCTTTTGTTGTCTTACTGTTCTAGCTAGAACTTCAAGTACTATATTGAATAAATATGGGGAGAGTGGACAGCCTTGTCTTCTTCCTGGTTTTAGTGAAATCACTTTGAGTTTCTCTCCATTTAATTTGATGTTGGCTGTTGGCTTGCTGCAAATTGCCTTTATTATGTTTAGATATGTTCCTTGTATTCCTGATCTCTCTAGAACATTTATCATGAAGGGGCGTTGGATTTTGTCAAAGACGTTTTCAGCATCTAATGTGATTACCATGTGGTTTTTTCTTTCAGTTTGTTTATATAGTGTATTAAATTCACAGATTTTCATATGTTGAACCATCCTTGCATCACTGGGATGAAGCCTATTTGATCATGGTGGATAAATTGTTTGTATGTTCTTGGATTCGGTTTGCCAATATTTTGTTGAGTAGTTTTGCATCAATGTTCATGAGGGAGATTGGTCTGTAATTCTCTTTCTTTGTTGCATTTTTGTGTGGTTTGGGTATCAGGGTAACTGTAGCCTCATAAAAACTCTTTTTCTTCTGTTTCTATTGTGTGGAATAATTTGAAGATTATTGGAATTAGCTCTTCTGTTTCTATTGTGTGAAATAATTTGAAGGTTATTGGAATTAGCTCTTCTTTGAAAATCTGGTAGAATTCTGTGGTAAAACCATCTTGACCTGGGCTTTTTTTTTAATGACTGTTTCTATTTCCTTAGGGTTATTGGTCTATTTAAATAGTTTAACCGGTCTTGATTTAACTTTGGTATGTGGTACCTATCCAGTAAATTGTCCATTTCTTTCAGGTTTTCCAGTTTTGTGGCAGACAGGTTTTTGAAGTATGACCTGATGATTCTCTGAATTTCCTCATTGTCTGTTGCTTTGTCTCCCTTTTCATTTCTGATTTTGTTGATTTGGGTGCTCTCTCTCTCTGCCTTTTGGTTAATTTGGATAAGGGCTTGTCTATCTTGTTGATTTTTTTTCAAAGAACCAACTCTTTGTTTCATAGATTCTTTGTATTGTTCTCTTTGTTTCTATTTCATTGATTTCGGCCTTCAATTTGAATATTTCCTGGCATCTATTTCTCCTGGGTGAGTTTGCTTCTTTTTGTTCTAGAGTTTTCAGGTGTGCTGTTAAGCCACTAGTGTGAGATTTCTCTATCTTCTTTATGTGGGCATTTAGTGCTATGAATTTTCCTCTTAGCACTGATTTCATAGTATCCCATAAGTTTGGGTATGCTGTACATTCGTTTTTGTTGAATTCTAGGAAATCTTTAATTTCTTTATTTCCTCCTTGACCATTGGTGATTCATTTGGGCATTATTCATTTTTCAAAAGATTGTAGGCTTTCTGTAGTTTTTGTTGTTGTTGAAATCTAACTTTAAGCAATAGTAGTCCAATAAAATACAGGAAGTTATCCCAATTATTTTTTATCTGTTGAGATTTGCTTTGTAACCGAGCATGAGGTCAATTTTAGAGAAAGTTCTATGGGGTGAGGAAAAGGTATATTCATTTGTGCTAGGGTGGAATGTTCTGTAGATATCTGTTAAGTCCATTTGAGTCGTAACTTCTGTTAGTTCCCTTATTTCTCTGTTAAGTTTCAGTCTGGCAGATGTATCTAATGGTGAGAGCGGGGTATTTAAATCTCCCACTACTAGTGTGTGGGGTATGATGTATGATTTAAGATTTAATAATGTTTCTTTTACATATGTGGGTGCCCTTGTATTTGGGGCATAAATGTTCAGAATTGAGACTTCATCTTGGTGGATTTCCTGTCATAAGTATGTAATGTCCTTCCCGATCTCTTTCTATTGATTTTAATTTGAAGTCTATTTTATTAGATATTAAGATAGCTACACCAGCTTGCTTCTTAAGTCCATTTGATTGGAAAGTCTTTTCCCAGCCTTTTACTATGAGGTAGTGTCTGTCTTTGAAGTTGAGGTGTGTTTCTTGTATGCAGCAGAATGATGGATCCTGTATTGTATCCATTATGTCAGCCTGTGTCTTTTTATTGGCAAATTGAGACCATTGATATTAATGGATATTAATGACCAATTATTGTTAATTCCTGTTATTTTTTTTGGTAGTGTTGTGTTTCTCTTCTTTGGTACATATACACAATGGAGTACTACTCAGCAGAGAAAAACAATGACATCACGAGGTTTGCAGGCAAATGGATGGGCCCTGTGGTATATGGAGGGTCAGAAATGTGTAAGGGTACCATGTACTGAGGAGCCAGCAGAGACAGAAGAATAGGAGGGACTTGACCCTCCTTTGTGTGTTCTTGTGGCCAGAGCTCCTAGTGAATGTGGATAATAACAATAATTCCTACATAATGCCAAATGGCTCTGAGCCTGTTACCTTGTTGATTAGAGAAGTGCCCTGTCAATATTCAAGAGGGCCAATGGACAAGATTTAAAGCCCTAGGAAATCCAGAAGGCCTCATCTCCACATTCAAGATGTGTGTCACCATGACTGGCTCTGTTCCCAAGTGTGGCCTTGAACTCACAGAGATCTGGATGGATCTCTGCCTCCTAAATGCTAGGATTTAAAGGCATGTACTACCATTGCCTGACTTCTATGTTTAATATAGTGGCTGGATTTTTCCTCTGATCCTCATATGATAAGGTACACAATATATTGGGGGACACAGTATATCACCACACTTCCCCTTTTTTGTCTAAAATAAAAAATAAAGTAAGTTATAACTAATATAAGAAAAACTATATACAATAAGCACAATAACTATATACAATATATACAAGCAATAAATACATCAACAATGTATAGTCTATTTGCATTTGACAAATTCAGAGAAAATATTCCATTATTGATCCTATTTTGGTGAGTCCAAAATGTACCTAATTCACTTTCTCTAACTTATATTACCAACCGAAAACTATCTTTTGATGTCTTTCAAACTTATACACCTAACACCTCATAGTGAGTTTCTTTTCTCAATTTCTTTTTTTTAATTTTATAATTAATTTAATTTCACATATCAGCCACAGATTCCCCTGTCCTCCCTCCTCCCACCCCCCAGCCTTTCCCCCATCCTCCCCCCATTCCCACCTCCTCCAAGGCAAGGTCTCCCCGGGAGATTCAGCTCGGCCTGGTAGATTGAGTTGAGGCAGATCCAGTCCTCTCCTCCCTACACCAAGGCTGAGCAAAATGTCTCAGCATAGGCCCTAGGTTCCAGAAAGCCAGATCATGCACTAAGGACAGGTCCCAGTCCCAATGCCTGGAGGCTTCCTAAATAGTTTATGCTAATCAACTGTCTCACTTATCCAGAGGGCCTGATCCAGTTCCATGGGGGCTCCTCAGCTATTGGTTCATAGTTCATGTGTTTCCACTAGTTTGGCTATTTATCCCTGTGCTTTTTCCAATCATGGTCTCAATATCTCTTGCTCATATAATACCTCCTCTCTCTTGTCAATTGGACTCCTGGAGCTCCACCTGGGACTTGGGCGTGAATCTCTGCCTCTGCTTCCATCAGTCACTGGATGAGAGTTCTATCATGACAGTTAAGGTGTTCGGCCATCAGATGACCAGAGTAGGTCAGCTTGGGCTTTCTCTTGATCATTGCCAGTAGTCTATTGTGGAGGTATCTTGGTGGATTTCTGGGGACCTCTCTAGCACTCTGCTTCTTCCTATCCCCTTGGAGTCTTCATTTATCATGGTATCTCTTTCCTCGTTCTCCCACTCTGTTCCTAATCCAGCTGGGACCTCCCACTCCCCTAAGCTCTCTTTCCCCTGACCCTTGCCCTCCATTACCCACTCCCCTCACGTCCAGGTTTCTCATGTAGATCTCATCCATTTCTCTGTCATTGGGTGATCCCTGTGTCTTTCTTAGGGTCCTCTTTACTAGGTAGCCTCCCTGGAGTTGTGAGTTGCAGTCTGGTTATCCTTTGCTTTACATCTATTATCCACTTATGAGTGAGTACATACCATGTTTGCCTTTCTGAGTCTGGGTTACCTCACTCAGGATGATTTTTTTTCTAGTTCCATCCATTTGCCTGCAAATTTCATGATGTCATTGTTTTTCTCTGCTGAGTAGTACTCCATTGTGTATATGTACCACATTTTATTTATCCATTCTTCAGTTGAAGGGCATCTAGGTTGTTTCCAGGTTCTGGCTATTACAAATAATGCTGCTATGAACATAGTTGAGCATGTGTCCTTGTGGTATGATTGAGCCTTCCTTGGGTATATGCCCAAGAGTGGTATAGCTGGGTCTTGAGGGAGATTGATTCCCAATTTTCTAAGAAAGCGCCATATTGATTTCCAAAGTGGTTGTATAAGTTTGCATTCCCACCAACAGTGGAGGAGTGTTCACCTTGTTCCACATTCTCTCCAGCATAAGCTGTCTTCAGTGTTTTTGATCTTAGCCATGCTGACAGGTGTAAGATGGTATCTCAGAGTCATTTTGATTTGCATTTCCCTGATGACTAAGGATGTTGAGCAATTCTTTAAATGTCTTTCAGGCATTTGAGATTCTTCTGTTGAGAATTCTCTGTTTAGCTCTGTAGCCCATTTGTTAATTGGATTATTAGGTATTTTGATGTCTAATTTCTTGAGTTCTTTATATATTCTGGATATCAGCCCTCTGTCAGATGTGGGGTTGAATTTCTTAACAAGGAAAACTATAACTATGTAATCTGCAGCTCTTTCAGGGACCCGAGAAGGAAATATTACCTGAGTAAGGAGGAAGTGCAAATAAGCTACTTCCAAAAATTTGAAAAATGACAGAAACAGCTGGGTGCCTGGACAGTCACCTGAGGTTTCTCTGCAATGCTGGGACATCCTCTTCAGCCTACAGGCTTAGCATATCTGACAGACTCATCTGTGAAGCAGGATTTTCTAAAGAGCCTTCCTACCTTGCCTTGGCAAGCATCGGCAATCCTTTGTTTTATGTCCTGTTTGTCCATTTTGGACGGCATACCGTCAGCAGTAAATACAAAGGCACTTTCTTGCCCTGTGACTAACTTTTGCCACAATGAAAGTAAACTCCATGTGGAGGTTCTTCAATGCCCATATCTTCTCTGAGGTAGATTGGTGCTGCTAGGAGCAGACATCTCATAGTCATAAAAAAAGAAAAACAATCTATTTTATTAAAACACCTTAAATGCCATATTCTGTAGATCTCTGAAGTATTTGAAGATGATCTGTCTATCTAAAATATATCTCTGCTTGACCTTGAAAACATACCTAAAATGACTACAAGTTCGATTGTAATGACTAACTACTAACTTTCATTTCTTTATATCCTAATAGTTGGTAATAATAACTTTCTAGGATTAGCTAGTTGCATTACATTGTTAAATGAACTGTATAGATACAATACCTTGAACAAGATTAGAAATATACGTACAGTATATTCTAACAGAGAAATATTTCTTCAAGGTTTAAACAGTCTTAAAAACAACTTCTCAGCCTCTACTGATTAACCCAAACATAGCAAAGGCTTTGCTGAAACGTTTCTCTCAAAGCCAGATACAAAGGCTTTACTTACTTAGCAAGTAAATCCTTCTAATTCTTAACTTACTCTCTCCATTCTTAAACAATTCAGAAAATCACCTCCTACAATAAGCAGGTGTTGCTATCTCAATGAACATAATCAAGATAATTTGCTACAGTACCCAGAGGCCAACAGGTTCTAGACCAGTGGTTCTCAGCCTGTGGGCTGCTATCCCCACAGTGGAAAATATCAGATATCCTGCATATCATATATTTACATTACTATTCATAACATTAGCAAAATTAGAGTTATGAAGTATAAACAAAATAATTGGTTGGGGGTCTCCACAACATGAGGAACTGTATTAAGGCATCAAAGCATTTGTAAAGTTGTGATCCACTGATCTAGACAATCCCTCATTGAGATTTATTTCACAGTAGATTCTACATTGTGTCAAGTCAACAGTCAAAACTAACCACCACACCAGGATTTAAATAGTATGGATGTGATGAATAGCAGTACAGGAAAGCAATCATTTTCACAGAGGCTCCCAGCAGTCTCCATCAACTAGTCCTCAGGATATTACCATCCAAACAGAGGCCTCCATGCAAGTCCTGCTCCATTCACATTTCCACAGAGCTGGTGGCCTTTACCTTGGTAGAAAGGGCCTCATGAAAGTGAGAAGCTTCTGTAGGGCAAAGGACACTGTTATTCAGACAAAGAGGCAGCCAAGAGAATTAGATCAAATTTTGCCAACTGTAAACCGGGGGAGGGATAATATCCAAAATATATCAAGAACTAAAAAAGCTAGATATTAAGAAACTCAAAACTACCAACCCTTACTTTTACTTACAGAAAAGCTGTGCACAGTGTTTACATTATTGGTAAAAACACATTTATATGATTTCCATATTTACTTTTTATTGCTGTGATTAAGATTTGGCCAAAACTGAACTATTTAGGGGACCCCCAGACAGTGGGATCAGGACCTGTCCCTAGTGCATGAGCCGGCTTTTTCGAGCCTGGTGCCTATGGTGGGACACTTTGCACAGCCTTGCTGAAGGAAGGAGGGGCTTGGACCTGCCCCAACTGAATGCACCAGGCTCTGCTGACTCCCCATGGGAGACCTTGTCTTGGAGGGGGGAGCGTTGGGAGAAGGGCTAGGGGATGGGAGGAGGGAGGCTGGGGGAATCTGTGGTTTATATGTAAAATGAATGGAAAAATCTCTTAATAAAAAAAGGGAAAAAAGATTTGGCCAAAAGCTACTTGCAAAGAAACAGGTTTATTTCAGCTTCCAGATAATAGTCCATCTTGAAGGGAAGTCAGAGTAGACACTCATGCAGGTCCCTGGAGACCAGAACTCAAGCATAGGCCAGGGAGGAACACAGCTTACCACCTTGTAACTCATGGCTTCCTCAGTTTGCTATCTTATACAGCCCAGGACACCTCCCCATGGATGACACTTCCCACATGTACCCTCCTGCATCAGTCATTTATCAGGAAAATTCCCGGACTCCCTATGGACCAATCTGGTAGAAGCATTTTCTCAGTTGAAGTTCCTCTTTCAAGATTACCCTGACTTGTGTCAACTTGACAAAAAAATATCTAACCGGGACACATGGATTGAGGGAAAGGATCAGCTGGTATAAATACTTGCTGTGTAAGTGTGAGGTCCCAAGTTCAAATCCCCAGAGCCCACATAAGTCTAGAGGTAGTAATATGTGTCAGTAAACCCAGAGCTCCTGTAGACAGATGGGAAGAAGAGACAGTAGACTCCCTGGAAGGTCATAGTTCAGCTAAGCCAGTGTAGACAAATGCAAACAAGGGGTAAGGTAACAAGTGCCACAAGAGGGTGTTCTCTGTCCTTCACAGGCACAACATGACACACCATACCCAGTGTCACACATGAACACCATACACAAAAACAAACATGTATGCATACTGAACAATCTCTGCCCCAGCTGTCACTACTCGGCAACTGAAAATGTGAACAATTCCCCGTAAGTCCTTTCACACAACCAACAGTAGGATGTGTTATTTAAGGAAAACGACAACTAATGGAATCAAGGAAATACTGCTCCCTGCTGCGAGTGATGAGCCAACCATTCCTTGTTCCATTTACAGACGGTGGCCAGTCTATCTAGATGTGAGATCAGAGGCCCTGGTTCACTGCCTACGAGACAAGACTGAAGCAGAGATTCTGGCTATAAACCAGGTTGGGAGAATGTGTGCTTGGAGGACTTGGTCACCAGGATGTAGGATTGCCTGTCCTTATTACTTGAACCAGTTTACTTGTCTGTATGGTCAGATATTCTTTTAACACTGTGTGCAAAAAGAACAAGATAGGCTAATTTCGATGTCCAGTTTCTTTTGGAGTTAAAATAGCATCCTGAGATGAGATAGAAAATAAGGAAATAGTGTGGATATTCAGTGGGCATCAGATTATTTATGTGACTGATCTTCAGCACTGACCCTTAATGCCTCACATGTCTTCATTATGATGCCTGGTGTGGTGGATGGTACATTCCTACATAGGCACCCTCAGGAGCTGTTGGCCTCTATGGATTTTCACCCTGTCCCCAGCATCATTGGTATCGACAGTGATGAGTGTGGCTGGGGAGTCCCCTTGGTGAGACCTAGTTCAAAGCCCCTGGGAACCTAAACTCAAATGGTGGGTGGTGGGAACTCAGAGATTACTTGATCTAGATCCAACCCATCCTATACTTAAGACTCTCCTCTACCTCCTAGTTGAAGGGCCTTGATCATGTCATAAAAAACACAAACTAAGAGACCCTGACAGATATTCTGAAGAGCACAGCAGTACAGATGGTGAGAGACATTGACTCCTGTCCTAACAGAGAGGGTTCCCATATATTCTTCTCAGATGCCATTCCCAGAAATATAGGCTAGTGTATTGTGTGCTTCTGTGTGTGCTCACCCAAAGCTTGTACCATTCCCCACATATCCTATCTCCTCCCTGGCCACATTCCTTACTCAGAGGCTGCTGTCCAGCTATCCAAATGCCTGCCCTACATCACTCTTCCTTATTCCTCCTGGTGTAGATGCTGACTCCTGAATGTAGTGTCCTGCTAATGGAAGAGAACATGGAGGACATTGAAGACTTCCAAGCACAGTTCAGAGAGTTGATGGAGGACTTCATGTTTGTGATCCCTGCACTCTAAACAGCACATTTTTCAGCATGAGTACATCTTTAACAAGACCAAGGTCAGGGGGATCTCAAAACTGTTGGTCCCAGATGAGCTCTGTGATATCAGGCCTGACCCATGTTTTCACCAGATCTTTGGTTCTGAGAGCTAGCCTTTACCACACAGATTTGGTAGAACAAAAAGGCAGATTGAGTTCAATTTGGCACCTTTGTAAAGAACACAAAATATAAGAGACTTTGTACTGGAGGGCTTGAAAACCTTAAGAACAACAATATGGTAAGAATGAAAATTAGTCAGACGGAAGGTCAAAGAATAGGGCACCCCCTATTCAGAAGTTTTCAAGGGGAGGTATGAAAGGTAGGAAGACATATAGTCAAAAACTATTCTTTTATATGATATGATAGAGCTACAATGTTTCCAAACCACATACAGTTTGCAAACTACAGCAAAATAAAGCAGTATATGAGGGTGTGATGGAAGTCTGGGGCCAGAGAAGCCCTCACGGAGCCAATGACAGGAATCTCTTCTGGTATGGATGCCTGGACCTGTTATCTTTCTCATATCATTCCAGGACACAAGTCACAGCCAAACATCTTCATAGATGTGATACACTCATGCAAACATGAACTTCATTGTCTGCAAAAACCCTGAAAACAAGAGCAAACTTCAGAAGGCAGACCACTGAAACACATCTGAATCTGTTGGTCACCACCCCCCTAACTACTGGCTCAGCTTGATGAGATTACAAATATGTCCAGTCCTGCTTCTTACAAAAGTGGACCAATGACCATTTTGGAAAGAAATAGATGAGATTTCACATTGAAGGATAAGACATACAACTATTCTTCGAGTAGTTGACATCCTCAGTGGTTGATGCCAGAGAACTCTGACAGCTATTGTCTAAAAGCCTATGCAGCTTAAATTTATTTGCTGAAACCTAACCTCTAATATGATGGCATTTAGAGTTGAGATCTTTATAAGGACCAGAGTGCCATTGTTTGTACATTTACCTAAAGAGCATACAAGGTATGATCATTAGGCAAGGAACCAGACATTTTGCCACAGCAAATCTGATGTTATCTTGACCTTATATTTCTTGGTCTACAAAACATTTCATATATTTCTGTTGTTTATAAGTTACCCAGCTTATGACTTTTTGTTTATCTTTGGGGATAGGGGACAGCTATAGTGTTCAAACTAGCCTGGAATTCTTGGGCTAATGTAATGCTCCTATCTCACCTTCTGATTATCTGATGCCAAAGTATCTTTCAAAACCCAGTTTGCAGTTTACAATCCATTTGGAGCAGCAGCCTGAACTTAGGAAGACAATGGGACTCTGGATGATTAGACTTTCCTATTGGCCATTTGTAAATATGACAAAACATGAACTTGCTGAGAGAGGACATGGCATTTTTCATGGAGTCAACAGTCCCTAAGTTTCTTCTCATTTGAATAGGGTCTAAGATTGGAGAAGAGGAGAGGGGGATGAAGGAAGCTCTGGCCCAGTGGAATGTGAAAAGAGATGAGGCATTTTGGGGCTCACACTTCCACAATGTTGTGAGAGAATCTGTCTGGTGGGTCCAGTAAAGATGGCCTAGAAGTTCGATCAGCGAGTGCCCTGTAGAGGGTTGTCATGCATGTTGATAGATGAACAAATGTAGAGGACTGGAACTCAGGCTCCTCAATGGTATTTAGGAACCTTAAGCTGACCTTACCTGTACTCAAGTCCACCTCACAAGTCCCCGTGTCACACCTATCCTGACATGGGGCAATACAATTCTGTGTGCTGGTCCTGAGCCCCCTTTAACTCCCGGATATTCTGGGGCAGAGTCTTGGTCCAGAAGTGCTGCCTTCTGGCCTTCATGGCATGACCCACAGCAGGCTGGATGTCCAGCTGCAGATACGGCTCATCATGGACTAACATGGGACAGAGCCTCACTGTTGGAGTTCCTGTAGATATGTGGAAAGGTGAGGTCAATCTGATCCAAAGCCTGATCCCCTGATTTTGGCCAGGGCAGTAGCCCAAGCTGCATAGAGAGTTAAGAGGACTGATTTGAGTCAGATGTCCTGATATAAGACTATAAGTGTCATTGAGTAGTCTGCTCCATTTAGGGCAAAGTTTCCTGGCCTATTTTGTGTCTCCTTGTTAGAGGCAAGATCTAAAAATCTATAAACTGTGCCCTACCCACCAGGTCACTGTGATATGATCAGTAACCAACATATATAAAGTGTCTATCAAAGTGTGCCCTGTATAGGAATGACTCTACCATGTAAAGAAGGACACATGCATGGTAATGAGGCCACCACAAACAAAGGGAGACCTGGATGGGGGCTCATCTTGAGGAGGCTGAAGAAGGATCATCATCTCACCCATGCCTTGTGAAGTTGGCCTAGTACTTCATCATCTTCCTGCTCAGAAGCTTCTCCCCCTCAGTGAGGTTGATTGCAGACAGAAGGAAGATAAGGTCTTAGCCACCCCCATGTAGCTGCTCACACCTGTTTACAATCATTATCCCAAATGTAGCCTAACCCTAAGCTCCAAGCCTGATTCCCTCCATGCATCACTATCCAGGATCCAAGATCCAGTCAAGCCTCTAATTGAATTCTCCAAGGTTCATTTCTGCTCCAGTGTGCCCTCACTCCTTCTAAAACATGCTAGTCTGGGAAGGGTCCATGTTCCAATTCTGGTGCAGGATTGTGAGCTGTGGGCACACTTGATCCTGTCCTCTGCCAGAGTCTTGGATTCACCAACTGGACAGAGAACTCACTGTTCTTTCAGGTACCCTTCTAGGACTGTCTGAAGTTCATGGAAAGTAATGAAGACTCACATTTGATGTCCCAGAAGAAGGATCCGCACACATACAGAAGATCATCACCATAGTCAGCCTTCATATGAGGTTGCCTGATATCCTTGAGGAAACTGGACTGACGTTGGAACTCATAAAAATAGACAAAAGCATGAGAACCTCGGGGTGAGGACACATCATGTTATAGTGGCTTCTTACCTGGAGCTGTTCTGCCTTATCTTTCTATAAAGATGCCTTGATATAAAATTATCTGGAATTATATCAGTTGAGTTGGAATCTCCAGGCTAAAGCACTGCCTGTGGGAAAGCTCTTGATTAACAGTAAGTTCAGTCATCTTAACTGAGTTGTTTGGGCAAGTCTGTGAGTATCACTATCCTGTTTCCTCACACGGACATCAATAAAATCCAACTATCTTACACTAGACCTAAGGATTTTCTGAGGTAAGGGTCCTCAGGTGACTGGTATTGGATACCTGATCAAGACATGAGTCAGGCCTGGACACTACATAGCTCATCTGGAATCCACAATTCAGAGCTCCCCTCTTGGCCTTATTAAAGATGTACTCAGGCTGAAAGTGGCTACTTGGAGTGCAGGGATCACAAATGTGTTGTCCCCCATCATCTCATTGAACTGTATTTGGAAAGTCTGGGGGTCCTCAATGTCTCCCATGTACTCTCCCATCAACAGATCACTACACTCAGGAAGCAACATCTACACCAGAGATGTCAGAAAGATTGAGGTTGTGCAGATATTGGGTAGGGGTACAATAGTCTCGGGATGGAGAGATGGGGCCCTGGATGAGATATGGTATAGAAAGAAATATGTAAGCTCTAGAATGACCCTACCCTCAAACACACACATACACCAACCTTTATTTAATGGATTGTTCTCTGGGTAAGACAAATGGAAGACCCTTTATTAGGGGAAAACCCATAAAATCTTACCATCTGTACTGTTGTGCTCTTTAGTACAGCCTCATGGTCTCTCTGTTTGTTTCCTTCATGGTGTGATTAGAGTAGAACTGAGATATGGAGGGCAGTCATAAGTGTAGGATAGGATGAAACTGATTCTACAAATCTCTGAGTTACTACCACCCACCACCAGAGATTGGAACTGTATCTCACCATGGAGATGATCCAACCCTTCTCATCACTGTTGACACCAATGATGCTGGGGACAGGGTGAAAATCCACAGAGGCCAACAACTCCAAGGGGTGTCTGAGTAAGAATTTCCCATCTACCACACCAGGGGTGGTCTGAAGAACTGAGCAGTATTAAAGGTCAATGCTGAAAGTCAATCCCATAGGTATTTCAATGCCTGCTACTCAGTTACCCATACCATTTCCTTAATTTCCTAAATTTATCTCAGGATGCTTATCCACTTCCCACTCCCACCCTAGAAGAGATTCTATACCTAGACTAGCCTATCTTGATATTCACTTTGCACCCAGAACTAAAAAGACATGAAGATGTAAAGGTGGAGTAATTTGTTAGAATAGTATGGACTAGCTGTCCCACACTCCCTTATTTCCCATCCTCTAAGCTACATAATTCTTCCAACATTGTTAATAGCCAGAATCTCCTCTTCACTCTTGTCTCATAGGCAGCACATCAAAGCCTCTGACTCCACAGGCTCACATCCATATAGGTTGGCCACCATCTGTAAAGGGACCAGGTAACAGCTGCCTCATCCTTCAAGGCAGATAGAAGAGTCCCAAGTATTAACTAGATGTTATATCAAATCCCATTGTGCTCTGTGTATAGACTGGAGTAAGTGTGAAATTGTAACTACATGTCTGTTGCTTAGAGGTGATATTCAGAAAGACCATTCTACTCACACAATATTTTTTCTTTTCTTTTTTAATAATATAAGTGTATGTGCATATGTATATGTGTGTGTTCATATGTGAGTGAGAGCATGTGACTACCACAATTTGTGTGTGAAGGTCAGAGGATGATTTTGGGTATCAATCCTCTCTTTCCACCTTGCTTGAGACAATGCCTTTTGGTTTGCCACAGTCTACACTAAGATACTCCACCTGGGACACTCTGGAAGTTCTCCTGTCTGTGCCACCCATCAAGCCATAGGAGCACTGGAATTATAGACACATATCACTCTATCAAGCCTTTTATGAGTTTTGAGTATTGAATTCAGGTCATCACATTTGCATAGCAAGTGGTGTTACCCATTGATCCATCTCTCCAACTCATGTATACTTCTTTTTGCCAATAATGGAAGCCACTGAGTACAGCCTTGCTGACCACATATCATACTCAGCATGAGGAAAGCAGGTAATAGTTGATTCCAACCCTTACGCCTCTCAGAAACTAATGCAAAGAAGCTATTTTCTGTGGTCCTTGTTTTTCCCACTGAACAAAATACCAGAATACTACTGTGTAAAGGTTATGTTGCCAGACTCAGGGCTACATGATAGAGAGCACTCACTGTGTAGACCACCTCGGAGGTGTTGGAGATGAAGTCAGGAAGGAGGGTGATTCCACTCTCCATGAAGGCACCATAGAAGAGTCCTTGGGACATGGGGAACACAACATGTGAAGACACATTTGTGCCATCTGCTGGCTCACCAAATATAGTGACCCAGTCAGGGATGACTCCAAAATGTGCAATGTTCTGCTGGTCCCAGTGTAGAGCAGCCACTTGGTCCAGATAGCCCCAGTTGCCCCTGGCATGCTTGTCTCCAGTGGTGAGAAATAATAGAAACAGAGATCACAGATTTGTCCTATTTCTGCTCGGCCCCCATAGCCCTGATTAGCCCTACACTCACCTGAAGAAGCTAAAGACACAGGCAGTACTGGACAGTGACCACCACCACATCCTCAATGGCTGCCAGCATGGATCCATCATACATGGAAGCCATGCCCCAAAGTAGCCCACCACCATGGATCCATACCATTACCTGGGAAGTCAAGATAGATGCAAGGTGACTCCTACCCAGCCCAAGCTCCACTGGACTGCCCACTAAATAATCCACTGATTTCTCTCTGTGTAGGTACACATACAGACAGAATTTGGTACCTGGGCCACAGATGGATTTTTCTAGTCCAAACAACATTTTCCAGCCCCTCTCTCTTCACTGGAAATCCTACCATGAATTTATAGCTCTAGATACAAAGTAATGTCATCATTATTTTCAAAACCTTCAAAATCAGAACAAAAAGAGATGTCTCCAAGAATGTCCTTCCTGGTTATTATCCAAAAAGATCATCAGATCTCATTGGTTCACCAGATATTTCAAAGCTAGAAATTTGAGTGGCCCTGGCATTCTGCCCTTGAGCACCTGAGTAGGTCTACAGGGCTCAAGTTGGTAGAATGAGTCCTGAGTTGATCAAAGAGCCACAGCCTCGGACATTTCAGAACTCAAATTCTCTGTGCCCAACACTCAGGATCCTATAGGGAAACTCTCTCATCAAAGTCCACACTGATAAGGATCAGTTTATTTTTTCTTTCCAATCTGCCTGAGAAAGAAATCCTCTCCCTGCCCCTCAACCAGATGACCATTGCTTGAACTCACAGGCAGGTTAGAGCCCTCATGGGCATGTGCTGGTGTGTAGATAATGAGATACAGATAGTCCTCAGACAGAGACAGAAGGCCTGTTCATCTTAATCTCCAGATTTTCTGAATTCAGTTCATCAATATATTTTAGACACCTGTTGACAATGGCAGACTTTTGTTTTAAGAGCTGTGCACTGGTGAAAACCATATCCTTAATCAGGATTTCCTCTCAGCCACCTCAGTTGTTGCTCATCATAAGGCCCTGCTAAGACAAGATTCTTCTCCAAAGTCCCTTTCTAACAAAGCCACCAGGTTTGTGGAAGCTGGGGTGGAGCCTGGCTTCCACAGAGGCCTTTAGCTAAATGGGGACTGGATGTTATTCTTTCTGAGTCTGGGATATAGAGACTTTTCGGTCTGTCTATGAAAATCATTGGCTGCATGTGTTCACATTCACCTCTTCCCTCTGTACTCTTGAAGGCCTTGTGTGATGGTTAGTTTTCATCATTGACATGACACCTTATAGAATTACTTGGAAAAGTCTCAATGAGGGGTTGTTTAGATCAGGTTGACTTTTAGGCATTGACTGTGATGGATTTTTCTTGATGATGTCAATTAAGGTGAGAATACCTGCTCATCGTGGGAAGAATCACTCCATAGGAATGAGCTTCTGAACTGGCTATGAATGAAGAAAGTGAGTTGAGCATGAGCAGGAATGCTTGCATTCTTTACTCTCTGTTTCTGATTATAGAATGGTTTGACTCAGTCTCTTAAAAGTTTACCTCTGTGATTTCCCCCCTAAGTTGCTTTGGTTGGGGTATGTCATCACACCAACAGGAAATGAAATTAAGACACCCAAATATTGGAGTTCTGTACCAATTATAAGAATGATTGCAAAATATTGACTTATATGGTATTGAGGAGTCCTACATCCCATACCCAGACTCTAAGAGAACCTCCTTCTTCCACATATGTATTGGAATTCTAAAATGACAGGAACCCACAGCCAGCAGGCAGAGCAAAGTCACTTTTTCAGTTTCTATTCTTTCCTTGACCTCCTAAAAAGGCATAATGTGCTGGTTAGTTTTATGTCAACTTGACACAAGCTAGTCATCAGGGAGGAAGGAGACTCAATAGAGAAAATGCCTCCATCAGATTGGGCTATACACAAACTTATACAGCATTTTCTTAATTAGTGATTGATGAGGGAGGGCCCTGCCCCCTGCCCATTGTTGTGTAGTATCACCCTGGTTTGGTGGTCCTGGGTTCTATAATAAAGCAGGCAGAGCAAGCCAGGAAGAGAAATCCAATAAGCTGCACTCCTCCATAACCTCTGCATCAGCTCCTGCCTCCAGAATTCTGCCCTGTTTAAACTCTTGTCCTCATGGCTTGTAATGATAAACTGTCATAGGGTACTTCAAACAAAATAAACCCTTTCTTCCCCAGTTGCTTTTGGTTATGGTGTTTCATCACAGCAATAGTGACCCTAAGTAAGACATATAGTGTGGCTTCTGAAGCCATTCTGAGATACCAAGAGCTCTGCCCTCAAACCCCAAGTCACAATTATCCCTGTTCTTGTACTCACCAACCCAACTCAGATATTGGAGTGAAGATCAGGGAACACAAAGCTGTAACAAGAGAAGCCACAGGGCTCCTGTGAGTAGGTACACACTCAAGATGCCACAGATGGAGAGAAGTGCAAGGGAAGGAGCTCTGAGAGTGACCTTCATCCTCAAGACTGCTCTGTGCTGTCAGATTCCTAGAGTAGTGAGTCCACTCTCAGGGTCCCTTGTCCCTACAGTGATCTTAGGGTCTGCAGGTGCCCTCCCTGTCAGGTCATGGCAGGTTCATTGAAACGCTGCAAATCTGTACCTAAGTCCTCATCTCCTTTTCTATCCACCTCTATACTGCACCTACTCTATTGGTCAAATCTTTATGAGAAAATTTCACAGTCATCAATCTACTTTACAAATATTGTTTAATTTTTCACATTTATTTATCATTATGTGTCTGCATGTGCATTCAGGTGCATGCATGCATGCACATGTATGGGCAATCATGTACCATGGCACCTATGTGGAAGCAAAGGAACAACATGTAGGAGTCAGTTCTTTTCTTCTTCTAGCATGTGTATCCTCAAGATTAAACTCGGGTTGTTTGTCAGGCTTGGCAGAAAGCTTCCTTACCCACTGGGCAATCTTCCCGGGCCTTACTTGATGAACATTTCTTGAGGCATTGCTGGCTCCAGACTGAGGACAATCTAGGCTTTCATAGCCTGTGATAAAAGCTGGAGGCACACCTCTATATATAGGAGTTTCAGAATCACAAAGAACCCTGGAAGGATGCATCAAAGAACACAGGATCAGGAGTTACCATGAGGCCCAGCCTAACCTCTGGGAGGATGTGCTGTAGGGATCAGTGTCAGTCTGTACTGTTGTCTGAGAACTGGCCTTGGTCCATATTTCCAGTCCCAGTAGTTCTTGGAACCCTCAGCCTAGCACTGAAAGACTTCCTCCTTGTTTCGCTTTCCCCTAGCATGGAAGTCATGCTTCTTGCCTCCTCTCATCATCAAGGCTTGCCTTCATTTCCCAATAGCCACTCCTCTGCACTCTTGTCCAGTCCATGATCCCCCCTCTGGCAGATGTTGTGTCTATTATAAATTCTCTGACCTAGAGAACTGCTGTGCTGTAAGGCTGAGAAGTCTCCAGTTACTCTAATCTTGGAGTCAGGGAACCAGCTTCATCATGTTTCCTAGATATCCTGGTACTTCTTCTTCTTTTTTTTTTTTTTTTTTGGTTTTTTCGAGACAGGGTTTCTTTGTGTAGCTTTGGGTACTTCTTCTTAATCTGAGATTTTTTTTTTTCAGCTCAGCTTTGGGACGGCCCATGTTTTCCTGCCATTTGTTAGACCATCACTCAAAGGCTTTGTGCTAATGATGGCCAAGGCCCTAATAAAAAAGTGGAATGAAGAAGACTCTTCAATGTATTTCTGTGGTAAGAGGACAAAATTAGGGGAGGATCGAGAGATAGACGGAGAGAAAACTCTCAAACTTCATAGAAATACATGAAAGAGATTCAATCACATTCCCATTCACTTTAAGACCCATAAGGCCAAATGTTGGCAAAGACATGGAGTCACTGACACCATCATACAAGGCTGGAAGAGATACAAAATTGTATAATCATTTGGAAGACAGTTTAGCAATTTCTTCAAAAACTAAACATGTACTGTTGCATGAATCTTAAATGATGTTAATAAAAACCCAGAGCCAGATATTGGGATAATTGATGAAAGATCAGAGAGTCAAAGGAACAAGACACTAGGGAAACTTCTCATCTCATCAACTCCATGAATCCTCTGGCTGAATGCCTTGGAGTACTCAGCTGAACAGGCTCTCAGCCAAAAGACCTTCTAGTTCCTGTATTCTCACACCTTATATGCCTTTCTCCACCCAGCCATGCCATTTCCTTCCTAGTGCTGGGATTAAAAGTGTATGTGCTTCCCAAATACTGGTAGCAAAGGCATGAGATCTCAAGTGCTGGGATTAAAGGCGTGTTACACCCAAGTACTGGAATAAAAGGTGTGTGCCACCACTGCCTGGCTCTGTTTCTCTCCTAGACTGAATCAATCTCATGTAGTCCAGGGTGGCTTTGAACTCACTGAGATCCAGACAGATTTCTGCCTCTTACGTGCTGGGATTAAAGATACAATAGAGGATATATATTCAATAGTCAAAGAAAACATTAAAGCCAACAAAGACAAAACACAAAACTTCCAGGAAATCTGGGACACCATGAAAAGACCAAACCTAAGAATAATAGGGATAGAAGAAGCAGAAGAATACCAACTCAAAGACACAGAAAATATGTTCAACAAAATCATAGAAGAAAACTTTCCCAACCTAAAGAAAAAATGCCTATAGAGATACAAGAAGCTTACATAACACCAAATAGACTGGATCCAAAAAAAGAAGTTACCTCTCCACATAATAATCAAACCACTAAACATACAGAATAAACAAAAAATATTAAGAGCCACGAAGGAAAAAGGCCAAGTAACATATAAAGGCAGACCCATCAGAATAACAGCTGACTTCTCAATGGGACTCTGAAAGCCAGAAGGTCCTGGAGAGATGTTATATAGACACTAAGAGACCACAGATGTCAGCTCAGACTACTATAGCAATCAAATTTTTCATTCACCATAGATGGAGTAAACAAGATATTCTATGACAAAACCGGATTTAGACAATACCTATCAACAAATCTAAGCCTACAGAAAGCAATAGAAGGAAAAAATCCACCCTAAGAATGTTAGATGCATCCATGAATACACTGACAATGGATAACCCCACACCAGCAGATTCCAAAACAGGGCAACACACCCAAACTACCAACAAAAAATAACAGGAATTAACAATTAATTGTCATTAACATCCCTTAATATCAATGGACTCAATTTGCCTATAAAAAGCCATAGACTATCTGGGCAGAGGTGGTGGATCACACCTTTAATCCCAGCACTTGGGAGGCAGAGGCAGGTGGATCTCTGTGAGTTCAGGGCCAGTCTGGTCTACAGAGCCAGTTCCTGGACAGGCTCCAAAGCTACAGAGAGAAACTCTGTCTCGAAGAAAAAAAAGATATAGGCTGACAGAATGGCTATGAAAACAGGATCCATCCTCTGCTACATACAAGAAACACATCCCAACTTCAAAGACAAGCACTGCCTCAGAGTAAAGGGTTGAGAAAAGATTTCTAATCAAATGGGCAGAAGATTTCAAAATAAAATTAATCATGAGATCAAGAAGGACATTACATATTCATCACAGGAAAATTCCATCAAGATGAAGTCTCAATTCTGAACATTTATGCCCCAAATACAAGGGCACACACATATGTAAAAGAAAAATTACTAAAATAGGAGACTTCAACACCCCACTCTCACCAATGGACAGGTCTGCCAGCCAGAAATTTCACAGAGTAGTAAGGGAACTAACAGATGTTATGACTCAGATGGCTTAATAGATATCTACTAAACATTCCACCCTAACACAAAAGAATATACCTTCTTCTCAGCACCCCATGGAATCTTGTCTAAAATTGGCCACATACTTGTTCACAAAAAAAAAATCTCAACAGATACAAAAAAAAATATTGAAATAACTTCCTGTATTTTCTCAGATCACCAGGGCCTAAAGTTAGAATTCAATAACAACACAAACTACAGAAAGCCTACAAACCCATGGAAACTGAATAATGCTCAACTGAATCTCCACCGAGTCAAGGAAGAAATAAAGAAAGAAATTAAAGACTTTGTAGAATTCAATGAAAATGAAAGTGCAACATACACAAACTTATGGGACACTATGAAAGCAGTGCTAAGAGGAAAGTTCATAGCACTAAATGCCTACATAGAGTAGTTGCAGAAATCTCACACTAGTGACTTAACAGCACACCTGAAAGCTTTAGAACAAAATGAAGCAAACTCACCCAGGAGAAAAAGATACCAGAAAATAATCAAATCGAGGGCTGAAATCAATAAATAGAAACAAAGAGAACACTACAAAGAATCAGTGAAACAAAGAGTTGATTCTTAGAGAAAATCAATGAGATACACAAATGCTTATCCAAACTAACCAAAAGGCAGAGAGGGAGATTTACAAAATCAGATACAAAAAGGGAGACAAAACAACTAACAGTGAGAAAATCGAGAAATCATCAGGTCATACTTCAAAAACCTATACTCACCAAAATTGGAAAAACTAAAAGAAATGGACAATTTTATGGATAAGTATGACAACTCAAATTAAATCAAGACAAGATAAACACTTCAAATAGACCTATTTCCCCAAGGAAAAAGAAGCAGTCATTAAAAGTCCTCCAAACAAAAAACGCCCAGGGATGGATGGTTTAAGCACAGAATTCTACTAGAATCTCAAAGAAGAAGTAATGCCAATACTCCTCAAATTGTTCCACACAATAGAAACAGAAGGAACATTGCCAAACTCTTTATGAGGCTACAGTTACCCTGACACTCAACCTGAACGAAGATGTAACGAAGAAAGAGAATTACAGACCAATCTCTTTCATAAATATTGATGCAAAAATACTTAATACTGGCAAACCAAATCCAAGAACAAATAAAAAATCATCAACCATAATCAAGTAGACTTCATCCCAGAGATGCAGGGATGGTTCAACATACAAAATTTGTTAGTGTAATCCACTATATAAACAAATTGAAAGGAAAAAAAACATATGGTAATCACATTAGATGCTGGAAAAGCCTTTGACAAAATCCAACGCCCCTTCATGATAAAGGTCCTAGAGAGATCAGGAATACAAGGTACATACATAAACATAATAAAGCCAATATACAGCAAGCCAACAGCCAACATCAAATTAGATGGAGAGAAACTCAAAGCAATTCCACTGAAATCAGGAACAAGACAAGGCTGTCTGCTCTCTCCATATCTGTTCAATATAGTACTTGAAGTTCTAGGTAGGCAATAAGACAACAAAAGAGATCAGGGGGATAGAAATAGGAAAGGAAAGAGTCAAATTTTAGCTATTGGCAGATGATATAATAGTATACATAAGGACCCCAAAAATTCTACCAGAAAACTCAAAAAGTGGATAAACTCCTTTAGTAATGTGGCATGATACAAGATTAACTCAAAAAAAATCAGTAGCTCTCTTATATACAAATGATAAAAGGGCTGAGAAAGAAAGCAAAGAAACAGCACCCTTTAAATAGCCACAAATAAAATATAAAATAAAATACCTGGGGGTAACTCTACCCAAACAAGGAAAAGATCTACATGACAAGAACTTTAAGTCTTTGAAGAAAGAAATTGAAGAAAATATCAGCAAATGCAAAGATCTCCCATGCTCATGGACAGGTAGGACCAACATAATAAAAATTGCCATCTTACCAAAAGCAATCTATACATTCAATGCAATCACTCATCAAAATCTCAATACACTTCTTCACAGACCTCAAAAGAACAATACTGAACTTCATATGAAAAAACAAAAACCACAGGATAGCTAAAACAATCCTGGACAATAGGGCAACTACTGTAGGCATCACCATCCCTGACGGTGAGCTCTACGATAGAGCTATAGTAATAAAAACAGCTTGATATTGGCATCAAAACTGAAATATGGACCAATTGAATCAAATTGAAGACCCTGACACCGATGAACACCCATTTTTTTTTACAAAGAAGCCAAATCATACAATGGAAAAAAGAAAGCATCATCAACAAAATGGTGCTGGCATAATAGAATGTCAGCAAGTAGAAGATTACAAATAGATTCAAATCTATCACCATGCACAAAACTCAAGTCCAAGTGGATCAAAAACCTCAACATAAATCCAGTTACACTGACCCTGATAGAAGAGAAAGTGGGAAGTAGCCTTGAACACAATGGCACAGAAGACCATTTCCTAAATATAAAAACAGTAGCACAGACACTGAGAGCAACAATTAATAAATGGGACATCCTGAAACTGATGCTTATGCAAGGCAAAACATACAGTAAATAAGACAAAATTGCAGCCTACAGAAAGGGAAAAGATAATCACCAACCACACATCTAACAAAACTCAAGACACTAGAAATGAAAATACCAAATAATCCAATTTTTTAAAAAAAGAGGTACAGAGATAAACAGAGAATTCTCAACAGAAGAATCTCAAATGGCAGCAAGACATTTAAAGAATTACTTAACATACTTAGGCATCAGGGAAATACAAATCAAAACAATCTGAGATACCCTATTACAATTGTAAGAATGGCTAAGATCAAAAATACTGATGACAGCTTATGATGTTGAGGATGTGGAGCAAGAGGAACACTTCTCTGTTGGTGGGAGTGCAAACTTGTACAGCCACTCTGGAAATCAGTACGGCCACTTTTCAAAAATTGGGAATCGATCTACCTCAAGACCCAATGATACCACTCTTAGGCATATACTGTAGCTGGAGTTTTCTCTCCAGGTTCCGCCAAACTCCGGGAGTCCAACAGCCCACTTATAAAATAAACACACAGACACTTATATTATTTACAAACTGTATGGCCATGGCAGGCTTCTTGCTAACTGTTCTTATATCTTAAATTCACCCATTTCTGCTGTGGGATGTTCTGTATGGCAAATGTGTTGCTAATAAAACACTGATTGGCCAGTGGCTAGGCAGGAAGTATAGGCGGGACTAACAGAGAGGAAAAAAGAACAGGAAGGCGGAGGGAGTCACTGCCAGCCGCTGCCAGGACAAGCAGCATGTAAAGATGCCGGTAAGCCACAAGCCATGTGGCAAGGTATAGATTTATGGAAATGGATTAATTTAAGATATAAGGACAGTTAGCAAGAAGCCTGCCACGGCCATACAGTTTGTAAGCAATATAAGTCTCTGTGTTTACTTGGTTGGGTCTGAGCAGCTGTGGGACTGGCAGGTGAGAGAGATTTGTCCTCACTGTGGGCCAGGCAGGAAAACTCTAGCTACACATTTCTATAAATCTATACCTTGCCACGTGGCTCGTGGCTTACCGACATCTTCACATGCTGCTTGTCATGGCAGCGGCTGGCAGTGTCTCCCTTCCTCAGCCGTCCGCTTCCCAAAATTCTCTTCTCTGCTTATCCCACCTATACTTCCTGCCTGGCCACTGGCCAATCAGTGTTTTATTTATACAGAACGATATCCACAGCAATATACCCAAGGAATGTGCAATCATACCACAAGGATGCATGCTCAACTATGTTCATAGCAGCATTATTCATAACAGCCATAACCTGGAAAAAACCTAGATGCCCCTCAACTGAAGAATGGATAAAGAAAATGTGGTGCATATAACAATGGAGTGTTACTCAGCTGTAAAAAAAAAAAAAAAAAACAATGATTTGTGTGGAGGCCGACAAGGGTTTCCTAGTGAAATCTGAGCTTGCTTTACTCAGCAGGGCTGCATTAGAGGATTGCTTGAATATATGCATGGTTACCAGGTAAGTGGAAGAGTCTGCACTTGGCTGTGCTAGGGGGAGGTCTTTTGCTCCACCTCTTGGCATTCCTATAAAAGGGCATTTAGAAGAGACAGAAGTGGCCGGTGGATATTGATCTGGGCCCTTCTGAAGTTATCCTGTGTTTCTATCTGTTTCTCTCCCCTCTATCCTTCTATCTAATATCTCTTATCCCTCACTCCTCAAGAGTTCCCTGGGGGAAAACTGGGAATGGTCCTCCCACAGAGAAATGGGTAGGCTTCTCAGACACCATGAAATTTGCAGGCAAATGGATGGAACTAGAAAAGGGCATCCTGAATGAGGTAACCCAGACTCAGAAAGACAAACATTGTATGTACCCACTCATAAGTGGATACTAGATATAAAGCAAAGGATAACCAGACTACAACCCACAGCTCCAGAGAAGCTAGATAACAAGAAGGGCCCCAAGAAGGATGCATGAATCACTTTGGGAAGGGGAAATATATGAGATCTCCATGAGTAAACTGGGGGTGACAGAGGACAATGGAGGGGAGGGGATGTAGAATGAGAAATTGAGGGAACAAGAAGGTCAAGCTGGGGGAACGATGGAGTGGGAGAGCAATGAAAGAGATTTCTGGATAGAGGGAGACATCATAGGGAGAATCCTGGTGCTAGGAAAGTTCCCAGGAATCCACAAGGATGACCCCAGCTTAGACTACTAGCAATAAGTGGAGAGGGTGCCTGAGCTGGCCTACCCAGGTAATCAGATTGCTGGATACCCTAACTGTCATCATAGAGCCTTCATCCAGTAACTGATGGAAGTAGATGCAGAGAGCCACAGCCAAGCACTAGGCTGAACTCCAGTAGTACAGTCAAAGAGAGGCAAGAGGGATTATATGAACAAGGGGAGATCAAGGGGGTTCAAGATCATGATGGTGAAATCTACAGAGACTACTGAACCAAGCTCATAGGAACTCACCAACTTTAGACCAACAGCTGTGGAACCTGCATGGGACCAGAGTAGGCCCTATGCATAAGGTAGACAGTTGTGTAGTTTGTTCTGTTTGAGCGGCCTGTAGCTGGAGTTTTCTCCAGTCCTGCCTGGTCCACAGTTAGGACAAATCTCTCTCACCTGCCAGTCCCACAGCCACTTTGACCCAACCGGGTAAACACATAGAGACTTATATTGTTTAAACTGTTTGGCCTAATGGCTCAGGCTTCTAGCTATCCAGTTCTTACATCTTAAATTAACCCATTTCTATAAATCTATACCTTGCCACGTGGCTCGTGGCTTACCGACATCTTCACATGCTGCTTGTCATGGCGGCAGCTGGCAAGTGTCTCCCTTCCTCAGCCTTCCGCTTCCCAGAATTCTCTTCTCTGCTTGTCCCACCTATACTTCCTGCCTGGCCACTGGCCAATCAGTGTTTTATTTATACAGAATGATATCCACAGTAGGGGCCCCTGGCACTGGGATCAGGATCCATCCCTGGTGTATGAGCTGGCTTTTTGGAGTCCATTACCTATGGTGGGACAACTTGCACAGCCTTGATACAGGGGGAGGAGCTTGGTCCTGCCTCTACTGAACATACCAGGCTTTGCTGACTCCCCATGGGAGGCCTTACACTTTTGGAAGAGAAGATAGGTTGTGGGTGGAAGGAGGGAAGACTGAAGGGGAGTGGGAGGAGGGATGAGAGGGGGACCTGTGGTTGATCTGTCAAATGAATTTTTAAAATTTATTAAATAAAGAAGACACTTTTTTAAAAATCACACAAGCTGGGTGGTGGTGGTACATGCCTTTAATCCCAGCACTTGGGAGGCAAAGCCAGGCAGTGAGTTTGAGGCCAGCCTGGTCTAAAGAGCAAGATCCAGGACAGGCACCAAAACTATACAGAGAAACCCTGTCTCAAAAAAATAAAATAAAATAAAATAAAACAAAATAAAATGAAAATAAAACTAACAAAAAAAGAAAAAAAATTAATGAGCTAGAAGACAAAAGAGAATATGAGTTCCAGAAGGAAGCAAGAAGTAGCTAGGAACTGACAAAGGACAAAGAGCCCTTCATTCAGTGATCAGGCAGACCATTTTTCTGCTGAACAGATCACACCCTGTCTACACAGCCCACAGTGAAACATCTTCACTGATCTGTGCTGTGATCATGCAAATAGGGTCTCACCACATCTGTAGGGTCCTGAGATGGACATGCCTAGACATGCTACACACTTAAAAAAAAATAAACCTCCTTTTCGCATTTGAGGACAGAAATAAATAAGTGGATTGTTACACCGTCAATTACAGGTGACAGTCATTGGAGACAACAGCTAGACAGGTTTTCACTTGTTGGCAGCCTTGCTGGCTGATGGGAGGACCTTGGATGCTATATTCTGAAAGTCTTTGTGACTCATACTTGTGTGTTACAGCCTGATATCTAATGTCATGATTATAAGATTGTGTCCACTAGGCAGTGGCAAGGCTATTAACACCATTGTTTGTCTATTTTACTCAAGGAGGACACACGGGGCAATCTTTGAGCGGAGAGTTAGCCCTCTCCACATAGCAAATCTATTGGCATCTTAATCCTGAACTTCATGATCACCAAATCTGGGAACCAATTTCTGTTGTTTATAAGCCATACTGTTTATGATACATACTTAAATACACAGTGATATACATACTCATCTGTATAGTTATTAAATATTTACATGCAGTGTCCATATTTAGAACAAGTTACCCTGGCATTTCTAAGTTCATTAGACCCTCCACCTCAGTCTTGCTAGTAGTGGGGTCACACATCTGTCACAACACTCAGCTTGCAGCTTATTATGATTTTTTCATGGCATCTTAAATATACTAAGACACCAGTGCTGTTACTAATCAGGTTATAATCAACTCATAGATAATGGATAGGGACTTGCTGAGAGATGTACACTGGGTTTTAATACCCACCCACACCTGATATGTTCAAAATCATCCAAAGCTTTTGTTTCATTTGAAGAAATTTAGGATTTGGGAAAGAGGAGAAAGAGCATTGGGAGAGGATGAGGTAAGGAAGAGAGGAAGAGATGCAGGTCCACTAGGATACAAAGCGATGTCGGCATCCACTGGTGCTCACACAAACACACTGTCATGGGAAAATTTATTGAATATGTGAAACAAGACAGAACCCAGACAAACAGGGTACCAGTGACACACTTAAGTGTTAACTGAACAGATAGATGAAGAGGGGATGCATGGACACATCAAAGATGGAGTCACCCCTCTCTTCAGAGTGTGTGGGCACCTTAGGTTGACTCCAATTCTACTCAGAGCACTCCACTAAGGTGCATAACATGCTACAGCTCTGTGTGCTTGTTCTCAGCATCCTTCAGCTGCTGGATCTTCTGGGGCAGAATCTTGGTCCAGAACTGCATCCTGTTGGCCTTCAGAGCATAGCCCACATTAGTCTGGATGTCCAGCTGCAGGTACTGCTCATCCTGGTTAAACACAGGCCAGTGGGGCAGGTCCATGCTGTTGGGGTTCCTGTGGATACACTCCCATGTTAGGGTGGGGTGAGGATCACTATGAGTTATGCTGTGCCCAGACTTGATCCCCTAGTTTGGGTCAATATGGTATATGAAGCAGGCTAGAATTTAAGGAAACAGAAAGATGGTCTCAGGATAGAGGCAAAAAAGAAAGTCCCAGTAGTGTCACTCCATTAGGGGCAAGACCATCTGGGATGTTTTTTTCTTTCCTTCTATAGCAGGCTCATGTACAAAAAACTAGAGCAATTTGGCCACAAGACAGGGCACAGGGAGATGACTATTGACTGATACTCATATGGGACAACTGTGTAAGAGGAACCTGCCCCTGAAGAATAACCTGTCATGTGATAAAGGAACTATAATGCTCCTGAGGCTACCACAAACAGGAGGAGGCCCTGGGAGATTCAAGGGGTGTGTCTTCTCACCCATGTCTTGCAAAGTTGGCCCAGTATTTCATTATCCTCCTGCTCAGCAGCTCCTCATCTTCAGTAAAGTCAACTGTAGCCATGAGGAAAAGAAATGTTCAGGTCCCAATCGCCCCATACACCTGCCACATCCACAATCCCAGCTACAGCCTAACTGCAGTGTGCATGTGCCCCATCTGCTGGGATTCAGGAGTCTCAATTTCTAACACTCCCCTTACTTGCCCCAGCCTCTAACTGAACCCACCATCCCCACCTCAGATTATTCTCAGTCCAGAGGCCCTTTCTTTGCTCTTGCATAGTCATTTAAGGAAACATTGTGGCATTAATTGTCCTTCTCTGATGCCAGGCCTGACACCATGATAAGGGTGGGGACAGGGACAGAAAGTACAGTCTGAATTGTAAAGGATTCAGATTATGATTCTAGTACATCATTTAGAGCTACAAGATGGCTGTGATAGGCTCTCCAAGACCCTCAGTTTCCTCACTTGGACAGTGAGCTCAGTCATCCTTCTGTACTCACCTGGATCCCCATCCTACTCATGGAAAAAAAGGAAAACTCACATTTGCTGCCCCAGTAGGAGGATCCAAAGACAAAGAAAACCTCATCACCATGGTCAGCCTTCACATGAGATGGTCTGACATCTTTGAAGAAGCTGGGTGAGTGCTGGAACTCGTAGAAGTAGACAGGGGCACGAGGACCTGGAAGTGTAGACACATCGTGACGTAGTAGCCTCTTTCCTGGACCTATCCTGTCTCATCTTTTATGTAAGATACCTTGATCTAAAGTTGTCACAAAAGCTGGGAGTTTAGGGAGTGTGGACTACAAGGCTAAACCATGAGCCTTTGGAAAGGCCTTGGTTAAATCATGACCTTGAGTAGTTAGAGGAAGTTCTAGCTCATCATTACCTCACTTTCCTCATTGTGCCTGGTAAAGGTATCATACTCTTACACTAGACATGAGGATTTACTGAGTCCTCAGAAGCCTGGGACCAAAGAACAAATAAAGACACCAGAGGGCTGTCCTTGGATTCATGGCTCTGAGATATCCCCTTGGAATTAAGCCTTTCTTTTTCTTTGTGACACTACTAGAGATTAAACATGTGGCATTATGCATATGAAACAAGTGTTCTACCCCTAGCTAGAGTCCCAACCCAGAGTCATATTTATAGATGTATTCACTCTGAGCATGTGCTACTTGCAAGGCCGGGGCCACAAATACGGAGTCTTCCATCATCTCCTTGAACTGTGCTAGGAGAATCTCAGGGTCTTCAGTGTCTCCAAAATACTCCTCTACCAGAATGTCAGCAGAATCAGGAGGCACCATCTAGTTCAGAGAGATCCAGAAAAGATGTGTTAGGAAAACTTCAGCACCAGGAATCAGTATCTTCAGGTGAAGAGAGAGGGATCAGAGATGGGAGAAGGTAATTGAGTAAAGGACAAATTAAGGGGGACACCATTACAAAACAAAAGTATACCCCATTCTTTGCGCAAGTGGCTCTTTGCAATGGCAGATAACTAGAAGCTCCCTGTCATTGACCCACAATATTAAGAGTCTTACCAGTTTCGTTGGTGTGCTCTGTAGAACAGTCTGAATGGTCTCTCTGTTCATTTCTTCCCCAGTATCAATGTTGCACAGGTACTGAGAGGTGGATGAAAAGGTTCAAGTTGATTTTCAAATAGGATGTAGTTGGGAATGTGGAGCTCTGAGCACCCTCTCCCATCCAATCACTTAATCAAGGAGTTGTATCTGGACTCACAGTTGGGATGTCCCAGCCATACTCATCATTGTTGACACCTATGATGCTGGGGACAGGTCGAAAATCAGCAGAGACCAACAACTCCTCAGGATGCCTGGGAAAGAACTCCCCATCCACCACAGCAGGCATGATCTTGAAGACCTGAAGGGCATTCAAGGTGAGGGATCAAATTCAGGGCCCAGATATTTTCTGATGTCAAATAATCCCATGATTTCCATTCATATCCATTTTTCATTGACAGCTACAAGGGCATCAAGACATGTACATCAGCTACATTATCCCCAAGTAAAAAGGACTTTCTGTTCCACTCCCTATCAGACCCCTTCCAAGACACGAGCACCATGCAATCAAACCTTATTGATATCCAGAATCTCCTCTTCACTCTTGCCTCTCAGACAGCCCACCAGGGATTCTGAGTCCATCTGATTACATCCAGAGAGGTTGGCAACCATCTGTACAGAGCACAAGCAGGAGCCTGTTCATCATTCCAAGCAGGGAAAGTTTTCCTAATATTCCTAGTTAGTATGGATGCCCCACAAATCACAGTGGGTAAAGTGTTTGGATTACAGCAGGAACGCAATTGTTCCCACTTCCCCAGTGTTAATATGAGATAGACAGGGGAGCTAATGCACCTGCTGCAATGCTTCTGAACACAATGGGAGCTACTAGGTACAACTGTTTGGGACAGAGAAAATATTCAGCTAAGTGAGGCAGAGGTGTATGCAGTCTGACCCTTGAAGCCTTCAGCAAGGAAGAAGGAGAAAGAAAGTCCTAGGTACCTCTATATTTACTGCATTCACAGAGCAGGCAGAACCAGGAGTTCTGAGAGTGAGGGCTAGGATAGAGGACTAGGATGGGGAGAACTGAGGGAACTCACTGTGTAGACCACCTCAGCAGATTGGTAGATGAGACCAGGCAGCAGGGCTACTCCACTCTGCATAATGGCTCCGTGAAAGAGTCCTTTAGACATTGGGGACAAAACAAGTGAAGACACACTTGCGCCACCTGCTGACTCGCCAAAAATAGTGACCTGGTCAGGGTTGCCTCCAAAGTGGGCGATGTTCTGCTGGACCCAGCGCAGGGCGGCCACTTGGTCCAGGTAGCCAAAGTTGCCTCTGGCATGCTGGTCTCCAGTGCTGAGAAGTGGAATGGACAGGAATCATAGGACTGTCCTGTTTCTGCCCAGCTTCCAATTCCCTGCCCAGCCCTGGGCTCACCTGAAGTAACCCAGGACACCCAGGCGGTACTGGATGGTGACCACCACAATGTCCTCAATGGCCGCTAGCTTCGATCCATCATACATAGAAGCCATTCCCAGAACCAGTCCTCCACCATGGATCCATACCATCACCTGGTAAATAATAATAAGAATAAGAATAATTAATAATAATAATAATAATAATAATAATAATAATAGATCACTCTTCTTACCCAGCCCAAGTGCCACTTGTCATCTAGAATATCTATTGCTTTTTCTCTGAAGCTGCTCACATAGACAGGTCCCAGCTGTCATGATCTGGTGAAAGCTCCAAATTCCAAAAGGAATAAAAATCTCTCATGCCGGGCGGTGGTGGCGCACGCCTTTAATCCCAGCACTCGGGAGGCAGAGGCAGGTGGATCTCTGTGAGTTCGAGGCCAGCCTGGGCTACCAAGTGAGTTCCAG
>CABHPP010108345.1:0-53218 GCA_902168425.1 Peromyscus attwateri
TTTTTTGTTGTTGTTTTTTCAAGATACAGTTTGTGTAGTTTTGGTGCCTGTCCTGGATCTCGCTTTGTAGACCAGGCTGGCCTCAAACTCACAGAGATCTGCCTGGCTCTGCCTCCTGAATGCTGGGATTAAAGTCATGCACCACCACCGCTTAGCTCATTTCCCTACCTTTAAATGAGCATATACTACAGTTTGAATTTTAAATGACCCTCAGAAGCCTATGTCAATAGTTTGGTTTCTTGAGAATGTGGTGAAAACTCTAATGGTAAAGTATGTTTTTGGATCTTAGATTCTTAGAGAATTTTATTCATGTATGATGAAACATGATCCTATCTATGCCTATTTCCCATTTCCAACTTTCTTCCAGATGCCTCCCCTAATGTCTCTCTCAATTTCATATTTTTCTTCATTTTTGAAAAATAACCCATTAAGTCCAATTAACACTGCACATATGTTCAAAGGTATTGGGGATCCACTCGATCATGGGTAACCATTTGTAGCTATATCTTCCAAAACCCCAAATTTTTCTTCCCCTTGCAACAATCAATTTCTAATAGCTCCTTAGTTAGTAGTAAGGCTTTGAGTGTTGTTACCTTGTCTACACTGAAATGTTGACAGGCTTAATCTTGTGCAGATCTTGTGCAGGTAACCACAACTACCATTTGTTCACAAGTGTGACACCCAATCATATATAGAAGACAACATTTCACAGCTCTCCTCCTCTAGCTCTCACATTCTTCCTTCCTCCTCTTTTGTTATATTTCCTGAGCCTTGTTTGTACTTGTATGTGTATAGGGTGGGATGAGTAGTGATACAGATGTCCTGTGTATGGTTGAACACTCAAGTCTCTTTTCCTTAGTATTTTTTGACAAATTATAAGTCTCTGCACTGACTGCTACATGTTGTAAAAGGAAGCTTCATTTTTTTTTGCTTCTGACAAAGACAGAAAACAGAGATAAAATAAATGTTTAGAAGAGAAATAGACAGCATAACAATTTAACTGAAGTTTGTTTTGTTTGCCTGTGATAAGGAATTTAACTATTCATATAATTGTTACATAATGTATATGCTTATCTACAGCATGTTGCCATAAGTGGAATTATGGGGTCAAATGTTATGTTTCTTTCCCTTTTCTCTGTTTATCAATATGCATTCCAAAGTTGTAACCATGTAAATCCTATAAGCAATGTGTGAGTTTGCTTTGCATCAAATCCTGGATATTCTTTTCTATAACTTATAATTTTTAAGTGTGTTTATGTACCTGCAGTTTTCTTAATTTATATTTTCACTGAAAATAATACTGATCATTTTACAAAAAATAAAGTACATTTGTGTATGCATATATTGCAGTATCTGGATTATATGCCCACTCTAAGAAAAACAGATAACTCTTAAGTTCCATGTTTATCACAATTAGAATATACTATATATTTATCCATTTTGCATAAAGATAATACATTCAAAGGCTAGAAGCAGGAGACAGCATTTGAGTTAATAGGAAATATGAACCTAAGCTAATGAAGGTGGATTACAAATACGGTATGTTAGGATGCTTATAAAGTTTAACTTCTATTAAAACAACCATTCTATAGTCATCCTTTATGCTTTCCCAGAAGTCTTCTGATATGCCTAAAAATGTTGGAGTTCATTGCAAAATCAGTATTAGGCTTTATTTATCACAGACAATCCAAGTTTGAAATGTTCCCTCATGGGCTCATTAAATTCATCTGCAACTGCTCGTGAATCTTTTTGTTAAAATATGTACAACATTTCAAAGTAAAGTAGAACTAGTGTAAAGAGAAAAGTATAGTCTATGTTTCTATAATTCAGTGAAGGTTAAGAAACCTTTGTTTCTTTCAGGAAAACCTTATAATTTTGTAAATATGGTATAATGTAGGTATGTCAAAGCAGCAAAACTCTCCAGGAAAATATTTAGGTAGTTTTCTTAGTAAAATTTATTATAAGCAGAGTCTCAAAGATTGCCAAAATGCAGTCTATGCTTTTTTTTCCAGTCTGTAGCTGGTTGAAGTAGCAAAGATATTACTCAGAGATAAGGGTAAAAATAAGTATTCCTCCCATTTCATGATCACCTTTTTCCTATGGAGGGAGTTGAGGATTGGTCAAAGCAGCAACCAACAAACTTTGTAAAGATTCAGATAGTAAATATGTTTGGCTTTGTGTGTAATTAGATTTCTTTCACAACTATGAACACTGTCAATATAAAACAAAAGCCATTGAAAATAATAGACATGACTAAAATTCAGGAAAATCGTATGTATGAAAACAGATGGCAGGCAAGATATGGCCCATGGGCTTTGCATGGTAAGTGCTATTCTAAAATGTAACAGAAATACATTAAAATTCAGAATACCTAGATTTAAGAGCAGACAGACTACAATGAAAGCACTCAGCATTAAAAAATTAATGATTTGGGTTAAGATTCATGAATAGGAGAAAAACATTTTGGCAAATCTGCACAATTCTCATTCTTAAACACAGAATTTAAACACTCAAAGCACAGTGCTTAAAATTTTTATTATCATTTATAGTTCTCAAAAAGGAAAACAATCTCTAATATTCTTGGTCAAATAATGGCACCAATATGAATACATAGTGTCTGTTACCAAATGTTCATAATAAAAGGCTGTAGAGATTGAGAGGGAACCAGTCAAAACAAAGAAAAGAAAAAGACCAAGGCTAATTAAATCATAAAGAAAGAAAAAATAAAAATTATGCAGTGTCTCATTATGTCATGGCAAATGTATTTTATTAAAATTTAGAAAAGGAGTTCCAACACATGGATGGCTCATACTTTATAATAGGCTCTATTTAGAGAGATAAAACATGATCCTTATAATTCTCTTTGTTTTCTGTGAAAAAAATCACATCTCAGAGCACAGAAGGAGACCTCAAAGGGTTGCATTGTTCAGCTTTATATATGCAGTGAGGATTAATTAGTGTAATAACTAGTGTGTACCCAGTGCCTACTGTGTGCCAGGAATTTGCAATGTACTATCTCCAATTCTCATGTCTGTTGAATCACAGCTGTGCTACTCACTGCCTTTGTGAACCAGGGCCATAAACTTAATCTTTCCAGAGGTATTTTTCCTGAAGGGTCTCTCTGGAGTCTTTGGGTCTCTCCACAGAAATCTGGTTGTAGTGGTTAGGAGAAGAATTATGAATTTTTATTTTTTAATTTTTATGTGTATAGATGTTTACCAACATGCATGTATGCACATTAAGCATGTGCTGAATCTCTTGAAACTCACACTACAGAATATTAACAGCCATCAAGTGGGTGCTATAAACTGAACCCTGGTGTTTCACAAGAGCAACAAGTGCTCTTACCTACTGAGTCATCTCTCCAACCCTGTAATTTACTCTTGAAAGAATATTATCAGTGATTTAGAAGCTGTATTACCACACAAATGACCTTAAAAATCACAATCTGAAGAACATTATCAAGCAGGAATATTGAGGATGAATGTTTACTGTTTAAGAAATAGAATTAGCTGTGAAATGATTTCTTCTGGATATACAGCCATTGCAATCAGAAAGTCATGGAAGCTAGAGATGCTTACATCAAGTCTATAAAAATGTGTCCAGCAAATCAACAGGCATAGATGGAGAAAGGGATCAAGGGAACCTTATATATTACTGCTGAACCATTTGCTATTAATAGAGTCAAGGAGAGAAAATTATTGCATTTAGTATTGTAGCCAATAACCTCCAAACCTATGATCACGTATATGGTTCAAGTTAAACTCAGTATATTACCATGTAAAACAAAAAAAGGCATAAATGTGACAAAAGGGATTTCTAGGTTTGAGGGTGATTTGACAGGAGTGAGGTGAAAATATGTAAGGATGGGATTGCGAGTAATCAAAATGTATTATACAAATTATATGTCAAAGAACAGACAATTATTAAAAAAGAATAACAGAGCTTTGAACTTTCAAATACATGATGATGGCAGTTTTATAAAAACTGTTGAATGTGTTCCAGAGAAAAAATGATGAGGACTGCTTGTGACCAATGTAGTAGAAATATGGACGATAAGTAATGTAAAAATAAAATAATGAGAAAAAAATTACATTTATAAGATCAGTAATTGATTTGTTAGATTTTATATTTTCACTATCTCTTACATTTTTATACACCTATCCATATCATAAAAAGACAAATTGTGGTGGTAAGAATGAGAATGGTACATATAACTCATGGATTTGAATACTTGGTCACCATTGAATGGCACTGTTTGAAAGGATTAGAAGATGCGGCCTTGTAGGAGGAAATGTGTCATTGGGGAAGGCTTTCATGTTTCAAAAAGCCCAATCCAGGCCCAGTGAATCTGTATTCCTGTTCCTACAGGATCCAGATATAGAACTCTTATCTACTTCTCCAGCACTAAGTCTGCCTGTGTGCTGCACTGCTTCCTGCCATGATAATAATTGACTAAACCTCTGAACTGTTAACCAATCTCATTTAAATGATTTCCTTTATGAGAGCTGGTAATGGTGTCTCTTCAAAGCAACAGAACAACAACTAAAACACAAATCAATGACAAAATTAAATCTAGAAATTTATTAACTTTATATCCTTTTTCACATTTCATGTGTCCTTAATCTCCATTCAGTCCTTCATCACCTAATACTAAATTTTCATAGTCTCCTTTCTAAATGATATAATATTCTCACACATGCATCTGTGATATATATATATATATATATATATACATACATATACACACATATATATGTGTGTATACATATACATATTTATGTATATACATTATAACCTGGAATCCAAATATGAAGAATAACACATTTTTTCTTTCTGAAATTGGATGACCTTACTATTGTGGTTAGAGGAGGAGGGGGAGAAAGGAAGAGAGATACAAAAGGAAGAAGAAGATGAAGGAGTAAAAATGTGAGTTGAGGAAAACAGAAAGAAAGAGTGCAAGAGTAAAGGATCATTTTGATTTACTGCCCAGTTGTGCCAACTCAGGTACACACAACTGAAAAAGGAAGATGAAATAACTAGGTTAATGGATAGGAAGCTCTCAGAACTATGATTACCAGATAACAAAAGGCCATTTGTAAGTGTGAACTGTCACTATTCTTTTAGGTGAGAAAATACACTTGTTTGAGTTTAACTAGTAGGAGAATATGGTTTTATAGAGGCCTTTCCCGTAACAATGGCTGCATTTATTCTCATTTTCTCCTACATATACTTATGCCTTCAGAAGTTCTGCTTCATAGAAGGCACTTAAAAGATGCCTGGGACTTCTCAAGAAGTGTAAATAACAGTTAGATATGCATTTGTAATCCACAGGAAAATCTAGGCATATGGAAATTTGTCAGTCATCTAGTACACTGCATGGGATTGCCTAAGACATTGTCTGTAGGTAAGAAGGAAACAAAATAGAAGGTTGTGCCCTATGTAACAGCAGCATTTAAAAATTGAGGTAACAATAGAATACTACAATGGAAATCAGAAGAGAAGCAAGGAAATATAGTATCTATGGGATAAAGGATTTTCTAAAATGGAAATGACCTATCATTGTACTCATAGATTAAGTTCATCCTTCAATAATAGTGAGAATTGTAAAATTTTCAGTAGGTTGCACTATAAGCTTCCAAGACATATAGTGCCTCTCCCCAACTCCTAGAAGATTTTGCCCCTACCTACCTCTTTATACATGTGGCTTCTCTTTCCTCATAAACTGCATTGTGTGTCTAATTTCCTTTTCTAGATTTGGATCTACTTGAAGGTTTTATTCTTCTATCTGCCATGCCACTCATATGTTTTATAAGGTCCCTGGTATCAAGCATATTTTTAAAATATAATAGAACATTTCTAAGTGCATCTTATAGTCAACTCTCTCCTCCAGATATCAGTATACCAAGCTGTCTCAGGAAAATAATTTTTCTAAATTAAAAATAACTGACACTATTGTTATTTCTTCATGTGATTACTCACACAAAACTGACTGGTTCAGGGTCTAAAATTAAATGGATATGAGACATATACTACAGTAACACTTTCCTCCCACTTTCTCAACCCACTGGCCTTTGGGGAAAACATTCTCCAGCTTTAATAACCTTCCGAAATGTTCAATTTACAACTCTAGCACCTGTTAAGATCTAGCATATGAACAACTTATTTGAACTTACAGACAGACATTCTATCAAGAAGCACTTAATGGGTATATTCCCCAGTGACTTTTCAGTCTTAATGTAAACAATATTTCCTCCCTTTGTGACAAAATTATACTCCAAGACTAACATATTCTCTTGTGGTGTCTGCTTCTAACACATTTTTTCATGTGCTACATTAGACTAAGATGTGTCTGTGTGGCCATAAATCATGGCTTGTTCATCTTCATATTCTCTTTATTAACATAATAATTGACAGGTAGTAGATTCTTGGTAAATGTTCACTTGGTTATTAGCTTTAAAACATTTATTATGAAAATAATGTAAAAGCAAAAAAATCCATTTATTATGAATATGGACTCAATGCAAAGGTAAGAAATAATGTCAATCTTAGTTCATATTAATCTTTCCTCGGTGGTCTAGGAGAGAAAAAAGCCCTAATATTGTTCACTTCTACTTTATGAATAATAGATATTCTCATTCAAGTGCTATGTGTGCTCATTGGTAAGAATTATTTCAAAAACAGATGGTAAAATATCTGTGCAAGAGTTTAGGAAGGTGTCATAACTAATCCTCAATGACCCATGAGTACTGCTTGATCAACACAATAGAGGGGTGGGATTTTTGAAATGCCTCAGAGGGCTTCAAAACAATGTCCATTTTTAAAATCCATTAGACAAGCTGTAAGTAATAATTATCTAAATTAATATAGATGATCTGACCAATTTTAATTGAGATTGTGAAAAAATGCAACCTTATAATAATTTGCATTGTCTACAGGTAAATAGTTGAAGAAGGAAGACCAACAAATCACCTACTTGACATTTTTATTTTAACTTTAATATATACAGTAACATATATTTTGTTTCATCTATATTTTATTTATTGTATATGTCTCCAGGCATATGCATGTCACAGAATGTGAGAGTCAGAAGACAATTCTTGGAATTCAATTCTTTCCTTCCATTATGTGGATCCCGAGGATCAAGCTCAATTCATCAGGCTTTGTAGCAAGAAGTTTTACCCACTGAGCATTTTGCTGAACATATTGTAAAATATATTTGGTATAAATTATATGAATTTAAAAATTCTCAATTTTGTGTTAGTTCTCTGAGAACCTCACACAGGTCATTTTGATCATATATCATATTCACCATCTTTCCCAACTTCTTACAGATCCAACCCATTCCTTCAATCCACAATTTTTTGTCCTTTTTTTTATTTGGACATATAAAGTACAGTTCATGCTATCCTTATACTCTTGAATATGCATGTGGTCTTCCACTGGAGTTTGGTCAGTCTACTAGAGGTCACACCATTAAAGAAAATTGCCTGTCTTTCTCCCAGCAGCTAATAATATCGAATAGCTCCTTATCTAGGGATGGGACTTCATGAACACCTGCCCTCTCCATACTGGAATTTTGTCTGGCTTAACCTCTCACAGGTTTTGTGCATGATGTCACAACTGTTGTGAGTTCCTGTTTGTAAACATCTTGGTGCATTTAGAAAACACTGTTCTCTTGAAGTTATCCACTGCCTCTGATTCTTACAATCATTGTGCCAGCTCTTCCATAATGATCCCTGAGTATTTGGGTAGAGGTGTAATATCCCATTTAAAACTGAGTGTTTCACAGTCTCTCAATCTCTGCACCTTAAGCAGTTGTGAGTCTGTTAATTTCTATGAACTGTAGAAAGAAGCTTTGATGGGTGTTGAAAGATGATCTATGGGAACAATGATAAGTCATTAAGAGTCAGTTTAAAAATATGCCCATTTAGCAGAATAGTAGCAAGTTCACCCCTAAAGCCTGTGACCTGTCTAGTCACAGGTTCGTGACCCTGATAATGGTTCCAAGCATAGGTTTCAACTTTTTGAGTGGACGTATATCAATCATAAATCTGTTGGTTACTTCCATGAAATTTGTATCTCTATTGCACCAGACACCTGGTCAGAACTGTAGCTCACAGGATTCATTTCTGGTAAGATTATGATAAACTTTTTCTTCCAGTATCATGAATAGTGCTTTCTACTACTAAGAAAGCTAGCCAGTAGGGATGCAGCTTCTAGATGAGTCCCAGATTAATTTCTTCATTTATGAAGATACCACTATGAAAGAAGTATGTGGTATCTTCTACAGTAAGGTCTTACCATCAAGTTCTGGAGTACAAACAAGAACATTGACAATAGCATGCAATGCTGAGGATCTAACAAAAGACTAAACCATTTGGAGCATGAGACTTTTTATGTTTTCCTGTGGCTACTAGTGTGGAGATTTTCACATCTTTATAGCTTACCTCTGTTTAAACTTTTTTCTTTTTATATATGTGTATTCATATGTTTTAGGAAGCATATATAGTAGCATGTTCCTGCGTGACTTTTTGAAATTTCTTTAGTGTTAATCACTCCACATATTCCCTACTGTACCCTGCCTTCCTATTCCCTCCAAATTTAACACTTCCTGTACCATTATTCCTCTTTAACCCTTTATGCAGCTGTGTTCTATCCCTCTTTCATTGAAATACCCTCCCTATGGTACCTTAGTAATTTTCTGACCTCTATAAACACTCAAAGTGAACATTCACAAATTAGAGAACACATGGAATATTTACCTTTCTGGATCTTGGTTACCTTACTAAGAATGATTGTTTAGTTGTATCCATTTATTGTAAATTTCATAATTTCATTTTTTATAACAACTAAATAATGCTCCAATGTTTTAATGTACCACATTTTCACTATCTTCTCATCAGATGATGGGCATCTAGGCTGTTTCCATTTTCTGACTATAATGAGTAGCAATGAAATTTAACATATGAACATATATATGTGCATTTGTACAACAACCACTACAATCAGAATATGATTTTCCTTAATTCCAAAGCATCCTCATCCCATACCTTGTAACTATTCTCATTTATCATAGCTAATTCTTGGTAACCATTCATCTGTTTTCAACATCTATAGCTTTGGCTTAAGAAATTTAGAGAGTTTGTGTCAAGTGCATATATACTTTACATTCTGAATTCTATTTTTGGTGTATATGTTATCAATTCAAGGTTTCTGTGTGTAGCCATGGTTGTCCTGGAACTCACTATATAGACCAGGATGGCCTCAAACTTAGAGACTCTCCTGCCTCTGTCTCCCTAGTACTGGGATAAAAGGTGTGGGCTACCACCACCCAGCTCAGATTGAATTTTTAAACTCTTCATAGTTTCTTTAATATCCAAATTTTACACGTATTTTTATATATGTGTATGAAAAAGTTGAGGTCATTTCCACTTTCTGCTGTATAGCAATTCATTAAATGAATGTATTCCAGATATTTGTTTTTTCAACAACTTGTTATTTCCAGCTTTAAGGAGATGATAGAGCTTATATAAATAATACTTATGAAGAGAAACTTGTGTTAACACAAATTATTTATTATAGGAAGCTATTATACAGTAAAATGTCTAGATTATATGGTAAATTCAGTTTCATCTTATTGTAGGGTGTCAAAATGTATTTCAGAATAGTATTTTATATTTGCATCGGCAATGAATTAAACTCCAGTTTCTTTATGCCACAACTAGTATTTGTGTCATTTTCATTCCTATTTGAGTTTTGTCAGTTTTTTTTTTCTGGTACTCTAACTTATGGCCTCATGCAGGTTAAGTAAGTATTGTACCACTGAGCTTTATTCCCAGCCCTGTCACACATTTTTTTTAAAATTAAGCATTCCTATATATATGTAGAGCTGTGTCTACAGAAATGTTCGCATGTCCCTAATAACTGCTGATGTTAAACATATTTCCATGCATTTATATGATACCTATGTTTCATCTTTGGTTTATTGTCCTTTAAATATTTTTCTCATTTGCTATTCTTGCTATTTAGTTGAATGACTTATTCATAAATTCTGGAAGCATGTCTTTTGTCCAATATATGACATGTTTTCTGCAGCTTGTCTTTTCCTTCTCTTAACAGCATGTCAGAGCAAATTTTTGATATTGTGATAAAATCCAATTTAGCATTTTGGTTCACAGATTATACTTAAGGTCTTATACTGATAACTACTTGCCTATCCAGACATACAAAAACTTACTCTTTTTTTCTCATAAAGATATGGTAGTTTCACATTTTCTATTTGCATCTATCAATTAACATTGCATAAACTATGGAGTTAATTATTTTTATATTAATGTTCAATTCTTTCAAAACAGTTCATTAAAAAACTTCCTTATTTCAAGGAAATGTCTTTTGAACCTTTATAGAAAATTAATTATTTCAGCGGACTTATGGTAAATACTTCATTTTGTTTATTTTATCTATATGATTTTCTATAAACAGTATCATATTGTGTTCTGTGCTGTCACTTTAGATGTTGTAAACTTCTTGGATCATTTGTGTTCTTTATTAAAAATGTTTTGACTCCTCTATTTTCTTTTTCATTCCATATACATTTTCCAGAAGTTCACATGATCTAGGAAAAGATGAATTGCCAGATGTTGAAAGAACTAATTAAAATAATAAATAATCAACAAGTTCATCCAGTTGTGAAACCTGAGCGCTATAATAACTGCACTAGCAGGATATAACCAATGGCACAATAGTGGCATGAATGTTATAAGAGCAATCAACAACATTTTGATTGAATTTAAAGTCCACTCCATGACATGGAACTCATTATTTGGATAAGAAATTGTGGATAGCTAAGTAATAGGCCATAAAGAAAAACCTATTACCATAATTCTGCTAAATAAACACAGGGTTACATTGACTCCTAGTGATTTATTGCTATACCCATAGATCATTATTTTTCTCAACTTTCATTTGAGAACTCACTTGTTGATGTAGAAGGTAATTAACACAGAGACCCACAGATAGTCATTATGCAGAGAACAGGAGTTCAGAATGTTATGTCCTAATTGGCACATATGTATCACAATTTTGCCTTCTAAGACTCAGGGATAGCTGTGGAAGAAATGATGGAAATATTGTAAGGTCTGAAGATGGTGGATGATAATGAGGAAACATGTCAGACACAGTAAAGCAGTTGCACATATGAAAATCATTTTGTGACAACATGTACAAGACCTACACGTACAGCCGGATAAAATCCCAATATGGAGGAAGGCAAGTGTGCATGAAATCCCATCCCTATCCAAGGAGCAATTGGCATTTTTTAAGCTCTTGTCAGAGAGATGATGAGGTTAATTTAATAGTGTAAGACCTGATAGCCTGACTACACTCCAGGGAAGGAGCCAACCCTAGGAATAGCTGAACAACCATGAATTTGATGGGTTAAAAAACAAAAAAATACAAAACAAAACATGAAGTTGGGTGGATAGAGTGGTGACACCGTATTCCATACTCTTAATTGAAGAGATAATTAGATTGCAAAGGGTTGTCAATAAAGCCATAAACATCGGGATATGTTTCACTGGGGAACAAAAGAAAACAATTCATTTATCAAATATTTCAGTGCTTATATTAGAAAACTGCATAAATGTCTACTGTGTGCCACTTGACATGAGTTGGTACCTGAATGTAGTATAATTCTTTGAAATCAAAAGGAGTCAGAAATAAATGCTACAACACTGAAATAAGTTCAGAAAATAATGAGCATCACAGTCTTTCTATGTGTTTGCTTATTTAGTTTTATCAAATGATGAACAGGCCTATTGAGTGGACCTTCATAATCTATTTTTCCTTTTCAGCAGTGGTTCTTTTCATAAACACAAACACAAGCACACACACACACACACACACACACACGCGCGCGCGCGCGCGCACAGAAAGAAACAAGCAAGAGGTAACTTGAGTCAAAGTTGAAATCTCACAATAGTACCCTCCACACACTTTTTGATTCTAGGGTTGTCCCAGCTCATGCTTCAAGCTGCTGAGGAACAATACCTGTGGTGTGAAACTTTTCTCAGATGCCATCCTGAATGTTTGTCTTCTGGTCTGTGTTTGCCTATGCTGGCCTTGAGCATCCCTGCTTTACAAAGTTCTCTTGCAGCCCCTCCTCTTCCAAGGAATATGACAGCTCGTCTCTCTAGCTGAAAACTGTTGCTCTGCCCTTAACTCTCTGTGTTTCTTCAAACTCTAATTTTCAAAAACAACTTCTTCTAAGTGATAGGTGGAATAATATGGCTCAGCATAGTTGCTGGCCCTGTCATTGTGTTAGGAGAAAATTTTCAAAAGTTAATGTCTAAATATAGAGTTGAAAAGAGGAAGTATTGACTCATCCCATCATTTACTTGCTTTGGGAGCTGCAGGGAACTGCTTGACCTCTCAGATTTTTTTTTGGTTCAATGAAGGCAATAATTCCTGCCTTGTCTTCCAGAGGTAGGTGAGTAATTAAGGGTTGCAGAGTCCTTTTGAAACTCAAAAAGGAAATTGCAAAGGCTAATCACTAACAATATTCACCTAAGATTTTGAAGTAATTGACATACACAAAATAGATAGTGTTTATGTAGAATAGAAAATCATGAAAGTTAACACAGATTCATCTGTAAGTTCACAAGCTGATTATGATGTCAAAGGATGAAAAAACTCCTGTCATTTCCCCTTGTCTCCTTCTGGGTTTTAGTTTATGTACTTTCTTTTAGACTCTTTTTGATAACGCTGCTAAATTATTGACCAATAGATTAAGTTTGAAAATATATACATTTTTAAGCCGTGACTCACTTACTTATATACTTGATTCTACTACTTCCATCTGAGATTCAGGTAGAGTGATATTTTAGATGTTTCAAATCACTTTGCCTCTATTTTCTTATTTTGTATAGTAACAGCAACTCTTACAACACAGAAATATACTTAAAAATGGAATGTGTATATTTTTGAAAGCACATATCATGACATGAATAAATTTCATTTCTAAATTTTAATTTATTTATTCAATTATTTTGGTCTTTATCATAAGTTGTCATGTTTCCCATGCTGGTCTCACACATACTATATACCCAAGGCTTCTCTGAAACCTGCATCCACCTTCCAAGTGTTGGAATTACATGTGTGAGCTAGCAGTATGCCAGGATCTTATAAGTTTCAAAAGATTGTTTCTCTCTCCTAGTTTTTGGAAAGGATATAGTTGGAGGAGGATACATGAGTAGAAGTTGCAATATCAATGATTCTTATAACCTTGATGATGTCAACATGGCATACAACAGCCTTGTCGAACAAATGCAACGTAGTAGATTAGACATGGTTGAGGGGATCAAGAAAGAGTTCATGTACTGAAAGCCTAGTCCCTACTGTAATGATACTGAAAGATGATGGATAAGAGGTAGGGGCCTACTTAGCAGTCAGATAGGACAATTGGGCATGCCACCCATGAGAAGAATAAATGTAGTCATTGTGTAAACTCTTTAAGTTCTTTAGAGAATGAGTTGTTACTAAGTAAGGTAACCATATGGATATAGCTCCTGCATTCAGCTTTCGTCATAGTTGAAAGGCATGAAATAAAAAAGCAATCATGTGAGGCTATGTAATATTAGACTTTCAGCATCTATACTGTGAGATAAATAGGCACCTTTCTTTTATAAAGTACACAGTTTCAGACCTGTTATAGCAACATAAGATGAATTCATATGTGAGGGTTAAAGCTAAGCTAAGTGAAGTTCATGAGTTGAGTATTGCTTTTTTTTTTTTTTTTTGGATTTTTGAGACATCTGTGTAGCTTTGGAGCTTGTCCTTGAACTCACTCTGGAGCCCAGGCTAGCCTTGAACTCACAAAGATCAGCCTGCCTCTGCCTCCCAAGTGCTGGGATTAAAGGCGTGTGCCACCACTGCCTAGCAAGTATTGCTATTTCTTGAACCATAGAAAAATATCACACACCAGAATAAAGGCATTTGTTGTTCAACAAGAAATAAGTTCAAATGTTTTATAAACAAAGGAGAACACTCTATATTATCTGAAATATAGATAATCTCCGTGTAGAGTTTCAGAAATTGACATTAAACTTGAGAGTGCCATGGGGAACAGAGCATCAAAGAATATGATTTTTTAAAGGATACCTTTTCAGGGAATACACACACACACACACACACACACACACACACACACACACACACGAACACACACACACTTCAAAGACATCAAAAACCACAAACTTTACCATATTCAGAATTTAGAAATAAATTTTAAGATATCAATTTACAAAATTTCTGTATATGTAATATATGTAACTTGATGATTTAGAAGATAAGCAATAATCCCCCAAACTGTCTTAACCGTCCATGCCACATACTTATTATTAATTTCTAAAAGTCTCCCTTAGCCTCTGTATTTCCTATTAATTTTTTCAGTTTATAGAGACAAAATTTCTCTATGTAGTCCTGTCCTGGAACTCACTCTGTAGACCAGGCTGGAACTTGAACTCATAGAGATCTTCCTGAGTTGCTTTCCTGAGTGCTGGAATTAAAAATGTGAACCACCATGGCCTGGTTCTTGTTATTTTATTTCTGTGAACACTTGATATTTCATTTACATTATTAGCAATTTTGAAATATGCAATGCCTTATTTTGATTATACATTCTCTATTGGCTATACACATTATCATCTTACATAACCGAAAATATGCACTCCTTTACTAACACTTCCCCTTTTGTGTAACCCCCAACTTCTAATAACTATTATCCTAGTTTATGATTCTATGAATTAGGCTCCCTTAAATATGTCATGTAAGATATATGATGGAATATTTAAGCATTTTCATTTGCCTTATTTCACTTAATAAAATTTCTTCTAATTTGATCTAAGTTTTCACAATTATTAATTTCCTTCTCTTAATGTCTGAACAGTAATTAGTTGTGTAAATATGATATTTTTCTTTTTTAATCTGTCTACGCATCATAGTATGCTTTGTGTATTTAGCTACTATTAATAGTACTGTAATAAATGTGGGAGTGGAGACATATCTTTAAAAATATATTTTAATTCCATTGTTTTATATGTATATATATATATATGTATATATATATAATTCTATTTTACACATAATTCTATTTTACACATGCACACGCACGCGCTCTCGCGCGCGCGCACGCGCGCGCGCACACACACACACACACACACACACGAATATATATCACAATGAATTTCTGTATTCTGAAAGTTCTACATTTGTAGCTTTGAGGATCTTCACAAGTTTTCCTTAGTTGCTGCATTTTACATTCCTGCCAATAGTACAAAATTGTTTTCTTTACACCTATTTCAATCTTTGGTAAATTATTTTTTAATGTGTATAACCATCATAATAGATATAAGATGAAATATTCCAATTTGCATTTTCTGAGAGACTAGTCATATTGAGCTAATTTTAACCTGTGTTAGCCACCTTAATTTCTTTGAATAAATGTCTGTTCTGCTTCTTTAATCATATTTTATTAGCTTTGCTGTTTCATTTCTTGTTTTTTTCTGTCATTCATATATGTTATGTTGTTCACATTTTAATCCTTTATCATATATGTGGCTGACTGTTTTCCTTTACTGCCCTAAGGTTCTTATTTTATTTTTTAATTTTCTATTCAATTTTCCTGACATGTCTAGAAGACACTATGTAACAGCAAGAGTCTTGGAGTCTTTCTGCCCTCTTTTTTTATTTTAGGTGAAGAGTTTGTTTTATAGATGTACTAATTGGACTACACCTGTCATGGTCACACATTCTCTACATATTGACCAGTTGTGGCTCTCTGTAGTAGCCTCCATCTGCTGCAGAAAAGATTATTTGATGAGGTATGAGAGCTACACTTATTGGTGAGTGTAAGTTTAACTACGTGGAGTATTATAAACCACATTGCTTTAGAAAAAATGGGATTAATAGGCTTTTCTCTAGGGTCTACGACCTCTGAAATCATAGATACTTGACTAGCTTTACAGTAGAAGGAATGAGTCCCTTAATATTGATAAGGCTATAAGTCTATTTAGACAACTGTTGGTTTAACTCAAGTTATAACTGCCACTATATTGAACCCTTTGGGTTGGCTTGCCAAGGAGGTCATTATTGTATTTCTCACATTTAGTAGTTGGCTAAAACTATTTATTACATTCCCTGCCTTTCAACTTGCATAGCATTTATTAAGCTGATCTGTGTTTCCTCCATCCTTAGTCTCTCCAGGGATTTTTATCATGAAGAGGTTTGTACCTGTCAAATACTTTCTGTGATGATTATGTGATTTCTGTTCTGGACACCACTTATGTAATGAGTTACATTTATTGATTTCCATATGTTGAACCATCACTATATTTTTATAATAAAGCCTGCTTGATTATGGTAAACAATCCTTTTGATGCTCTCTTAAATTTGGCTTGCAACTATTTTATTAAGAATTTTGCTTCTTTCTTCACCAGGGTTTGTATTTTTTTTTTTGTTATTATTGTGTTTTGTCTGGTTTTGGCATTGATAGTATTGTCTTCAAAAACAGTTTGTAACTACTTCTGCCTTTTTTAATTTATGGAATAATTTGAGAGGTATCCCTGTAAGTTTTATGAAGGTCTGGTAGAATTTTATGCTGAATCCATCTGGACCTGGGATTTTTTAGTAAGCTATTTAAATTACTGTTTTATCTTATTGTTTGTTTTAGGTTTGCTTGAATTATTAATTTCATCTTGGTCATATAAAAAGACTGAGGCTGGAGATTTTTACATTATAAATAAGCATTATTTTTTATTATTAGGAAATATTTTTCTCATAAATCTATACGTGCTGCAATATCATGTTCTGGTAGTGTGCGGGAGGTAAATTTGAAGACAAAATTAATAGTTACATTTGTCATGTTTTGCACTTGAATGCCTACTTGATTACTCACATTGTGATCTCACAAGGTGCATTTTTCCATATAAGGAGGATTCTTAAAGTGCCATATGTGCTCAGCTTTCTTGTATAACTACTAAAAATAATTGATATGAACCTTTCAAAAGGAAGAAACATACATTTTGATTCACAATGTATGTGAATTTCAGAGGTTTCAATTCATGCTTCCTTGATTCTATTGCTTAGCACTGAGATGAAGCTGAACACCATGGTGACAGAACCTTGTGACAAAAGAGGTCATCTACCTTATACTGAATTAGAAAATGGTGCAAGAGAATAAGGAAAGGTCTAAGGACAAGATATAGCCTCCACTTACATGTTTTAAATAATCTGCACCTTCCAACTATATTCATCCTCCAAAATTTCTACTCTTTCACAAAAGTGCTTTCATAAAACGAATCTATATTCTATTAATTAATTTAGGAAGCAGATTTTCATTGCTAAATCCCTTTTCAAAAACCCACCTTTAAAGAACGCAATGAGTATTTAGCATTTCTTGTATAGTCCTTTTGGGAAGTACTTCATTTGTAAACCATCATTCCATTACTCAAGATTGTCAAAGTTTTTACCAATAGTACTTGTTTTTTTATATTAAATCTCCATGGAAAATGGTGAAATCTATTGCTTTGACTATTTATTTATCCTTTCTTGTTTTTTAAATACATTTTAAATTCAGTTTATAACACTCTCCCCCTTCCCTTTCTTCCCTTCCACCCTCACCACATGACCTTCCTCCAATCTCTCCCATGTTCCCACAATGGAATTGAAAACCTCTTTTGTATGAATATTATTATATACATACATGTATATAAAATTAATGTAAATATATAAATATAACTTCTGAGCCCATTTCTGTTGTTTGTGTTTATGTGGTTTCAAAGCTGGACACTTTGTATTAGATAGTCAATAAGGGGGCTCATCCTTGGCAGAGGCAAATTCTCCCTCTCCAGCATTCATTAGGTACCTATAGTTCTTTGTCTGAGTGTGGCATCCAGTGAAAAATTTCCCATTCTACATTACCATGTTTATTGATATTGTCACTTTTCCAATATTTTTATGAAGCTGTATTTGGGGGAGACTCTTTCACAGCAGGCTTTCTGGTACTTGAGCTCTTATAATCTTTCCCTACTTTCTTCCAGGATGTTCCCTGAAACATAGCTTCAGGAGCTGTGATGTAGATGTATTCACTGATCCTGGGCTCCCCACAATCAGTTTAGTTCTATTTTGTATCCACTTGTGGTTTTCTTCAATGGACTCCATTTCCTATAAAGAGAGGCTTCTTTGATAAAGTGTGGTAGCTATACCCGTATATGGGTATAACAATAAGATTTAGAATGTAGTAATGAATTATGATGTTGTAGCAAAGTAGCAATAATAGATTCTTTTCTAAGATTCACGACTTTGCTAGCACCAGGAAATTTACTAATTTTTTTAGTGAGATCATGATTTCCATCTCATTGAGTAAGATTTAATTCCAATTATAGAGTTGGTTACCACCAAAATGTGAGGATCACTTCTATTGTTGTGGTTATAGGTGGTGTACCTGGCTGGATAAGATCGTAAATCGCTTCCTTCCCTTGGTAGTTTGCAAAATATTTTCTGGTGGATTAAGCCTTTCAGGTTAGATCAAGCTTGCTCTAATCATTCTAGTCCTGCATCCTAAATGTGTTATAACTTCAGAAATATGTGGTGATATTATATTTGTATGTTAATAAATAAAGTTTGCCTGGAGATCAGAGGACATAGATAGCCAGCCATAAACAAAAGTCAGGTTGTGGTAGCACATGCCCTTAATCTGATCACATGGCAGGCAGAGACTCTGTGTTTTCAAGGATACAGCCAAGGGTGGTGACATACGCCTTTAATCCCAGTACCAACCATAGAGACCTGGAGGTCTGTATAGACAGGCAGTGATGAGAAAATCATGTCCTGTGCTTAGAGCCAATGAGAAGGCAGAACAGAAAGGCAATAAAGGCGCAGGTTAGACAGGAAGAAGCTGGTTCTCTTGGGAAGCTACTGTGGCATGGTGAGCTAAGGTTAGCTGATGACTCTCACTATTTCTCTGATCTCTAAGGCTTTCAGCCCTGTATTTGGCTCTGTGTTTCTTATTTAATAAGACTATTAAGAAATTCAGCTACAGGAACAAAAGCTTACTCTTAACCTCTGAGAGGTAGCCAAAGTCTGTATCAATAGTCATATTATTTTGGGATTCACATGGACTAATCTGTCCAACTATTTGAAACAAAGTTTCTCATCCTTAGTACTGTGGTTTCTGTTAGTCTATGGTTTTTTTGGAAGTACTATCAGCCTTAGTAGTGTAACTTCTGTGTGTGTGGTATGTGTGTGCATGTGTATACGTGTGTGTGTGTGTGTGTGTGTGTGTGTGTGTGACCTGTGCTTGTGTATTCACATACATTTTAATGTATTGTATATATTTTTTGGTGAATGTGAAATAATATGATTTCCTGATTTAGCAAGGAATTTATCCCTCCTTTCCTTTTTCCTTTTCCTTTAGGGAAATATCTGGGACAATAATGTTGTAGCTGGGAAGCTGGGAGAAGAAGGAAGACTGTGGTGTTTAAGCAAGTTGTGGGACAGTTGGATATGTGCTTTCAATAAATGAATTTCTTAAAAAAGAAAAAAAAACTCACGACTTACATACATATAGAAATTTCCATAAATATCACCATTAACTATAATTACTTCCCATACATAATTCATCATCAAATAAACAGAGTATATAAAGGAGTCTTGAAATATTGTGAATTTTCAAGGCATTGACACTAAGAAAAGATGTTCAGAAGCTTTATGCGAAAGAATTCAACAAATGATACTGTTTTGCTAAAAAGAACTGATATTTTAGGTGGAACCAACTCTACTGATAACAAACAATGGCAAATTTAAGAAATCAAATTTCAAGAAAAGCATTAACTCTATATGGCCTTTAAGATCATGTCCATAGAGGGATCTGTCTGGACTCCAAATAGAAAAGATCAATGTATTATCACTAATAGCTATCCATGTATTGGACTACATGATTGTTGATGACCATTACTTTTTCAAAAATAAAAACTGTGCTGAATCTTGAAATAGTAGTTAGGTACCTAACTTTTTTTTTTTTTTTTTTTTGTTTTGGTTTTTCGAGACAGGTTTCTCTGGGTTGCTTTGCACCTTTCCTGGAACTCACTTGGTAGCCCAGGCTGGCCTCGAACTCACAGAGATCCGCTTGCCTCTGCCTCCCGAGTGCTGGGATTAAAGGTGTGCGCCACAACCGCCCGGCGGTACCTAACTTTTATAACAGAAAAAGAAGATAAAAACTATCTCTAAAGAGCATCTTATTAAGTCTATCTGTCAGTTCATGATGATACCTTTTCTAAGAATGTAGTTCATGTATAACACAAATGAGTTCTTGAAACAAAGCAAAGTAAAATTATAGAACAAAACAACAGTGAACAAAATATAACACACTATACAACTTTTTTTTAGAATTTTCTTATGAAAGCTTTCAAAGAGATGTGACAATTACAGTCATTTCTTTCTCTTGTTTATGTGGCAATTGCTTTTAGAAGGAAAGTACTGCACTTTATCTTGAAGCAATTAAAATCTGGAAAATGACTCAAAGTGGGAATAGTCTTACACCTTAAAACAATATTTCTTTGCTGAGTCTTGTAGCCATCAGAATATAGAAAATGATATTCTAGCCAAATGTGAAGAAATGATCTATACTGTATTACCTATTTTCAGATATAGTTTTCAGTATTGCATTCTATGTATTCTGAATATTTTCCAAGCATTATCCTGAAAAGTAATTGTCACTAGTCAGGAGTGAAATCTTGAAGGAAGCTAACCCTATAAAGGTAACACAAATTAAAGGATGGGAGAATTATAATTTAAACTTGAATATGGCTATTTTCAGAGCATATGCTTTTATCCATAATGGCAGAACTCCAACCTACACTGCAGTAATAAACCTCTGTTCTTTTCTTCTCTATATCATTACTGATTTGTTCCAAGACTTTTAGTTATCTCATTATGAGCAATGCACACAATAAGCATGTTTACACAGTAACATTTAAAGCTCATAAAGATACAAGAAATAATATGAGCCTATAGAATGCATGGGGAAAATGTATCAAATAACTCCTCTGTCTGTTTGTGAAATAAATAGTTCTACTACCAAGAGTGCTTACAGTTCATCTTTGAAGACATTTTTGTACAGGAAACATTGGATACTATGCTGCCTTCCATGTAGTTACATAAGTGATCTACTTGAAGGGAAAATGGAACTAGTTTATAAAATATATAAAGTATGATTTTTCTTGTCTGTCAAACATTATAAGCAAATCTCATTACTTCCCACTATTTTACACTAAAATGTAAATAAACTGAAGATAAATCAAATACACTGACTATGGGCCTAATATCATTTAGAAGACTCATGATTTTTCTCTTTTCTTCCTTAGCTTTTCTTCTATAATGTAACAAGGAAAAATATTTTCAAGTACATATCTGATCATATCACTCTATTGCTAAAAAATTAACTTAGTGTTCAGGTACTTTGAACATTTAATAATAGACTCAGAGTTGCCAATAATGTGTAGGCATCCCATTATGGAAAGTGTAGCTTGAGTTTTCCAGCCTGTCCCACAGTCAGGACAAATCTCTGTCACAACAAATCTCTGTCACCCTCCAGACCCACAGCTGCTCAGACCCAACCAAGTAAACACAGAGACTTATATTGCTTACAAACTGTATGGCCATGGCAGGCTTCTTGCTAACTGTTCTTATATCTTAAATTAACCCATTTCTATTAATCTATACCTTGTCACGTGGCTCGTGGCTTACCGGCATCTTCACATGCTGCTTGTCATGGCAGCGGCTGGCAGTGTCTCTCTGACTCAGCCTTCCACATCCCAGAATTCTCTCCTCCTTGTCCTGCCTATACTTCCTCCTGCCTGGCTACTGGCCAATCAGTGTTTTATTTATTAACCAATCAGAGCAACACATTTGACATACAGAACATCCCACAACAGGAAAGAAATCAAAGCACTGCCTCTTAGCATCATTGAACCAAGAAGCAATCCTAAATTTGAATTATCTGCTTCACCCTTCCTGTGCCTTGCATTCTCTGTCTGTTGTATGAGTCTGAATCTGTGCCTGCCTAAAAGCTGACTTGTGAATCTGTTTCTTTGTGTCTGTATCTGTCCCTGTGTGTCTATGTGAATGCATTTGTCCCTAACAAAGGACTTTGAACCATTTTTATTGAGCAACATAGAAAACATTACATAGAAAGCAACAAAGGATATTTTGCAGCAATATTTAACAGAATTTTACAAGTTATTATGACTATGTTTTGGCTGTCAACTTGGCTTATGATTCCAGAGAAAATACGTTTCCATCATGGCAGGGAAGAATAGTGTAAGATTCAGACATGATAATAGGAGCAGGAAGCTGAGAGATCACTTCTATAACTGCAAACCTAAAGCAGAGAAAGTAAACTAGAAGTGGAATGAGGCTATAAACTCTTTAAGGTCACCCCCAGTGATATACTTCTTCCAGCATGGCTATACCTACCTATAACCTCCACAAACAGTGCAGCCAACAAGGGACTCAGTGTTCAAATATGGGTGCTTATGCAGGCAGTCTCATTCAAAACACCACATACTACATTGAAAATCACTGTCATATGTAGTGACATAAAAACTCATATGTTCCACATAAGCATGACTGTCTCTGTGTGTTTGATAAGAATCCTGTTGGTCTAATCGGGGCTCATTTCTGTGGCTGCCTTCAGCTGAGCATAACTTGAAAGACAGAAATCACATTGTCTTAAGTTTTTGTAGTACTGCATTTTTGAGAATGTTACATCTAGTCATTGAGACTTCTTTTACTCTGAGCATTAGCAAAGACATACTCATAGAAACAATTATTTTATTTTACTTTATTATTATATTAAAAAGGTTATTAAGCAAGATAGTTGTCTTAATAACTTTTGCATAGATGGGACTAAAATATTTGAGAGGACAACTTAATACTGGAAGTGTTTGTATTGACTCATGACATTAAAGGTTCAAGTTAATGACTGTGTGGCCCCATATTCTTGAGCTGTACATCATGGTGGACAACAAGCAGAAGATAAGGAAACAAGCATCAGATTTCACATTCCAAAGCACACTGCTTAACACCTTATTTTTCCAGCTGAGCCCCACTTCCTAAAATTTGTGTAACTTCCGTAAATAGAAGCACCAGATGATGACTAAATATTGAAACACATGAGCCTATGGGGTATATTTCATATTCAAACCACGACAACAGCAATTTGCAAACAAATGTGTTTTAGAATTGCCAGGAGGACTTGGGCAACTCAAGTTTGTTAGACAATAGCTCTAAAGTTGTTTATTCAGTGAATTTACTGTGGAGCCAAAACTTTGCATTTCTGATAAGCTCCCTGGTATATCTGCTGCTGATGATTTGTGGATCAAACTTTCAGAACTTTGGAAGGAACAAATTATGTTTTTTTCTGAATAACTGTAATAGAAGTGCCTTACTTTGGTGCCCTTGTACCTGCTTAAACAGAAGATTTCACGTTCAATCTACCCAAGTGAAGATGCTGCTGTTTGTTATAGCTATTTCTATACTAGAAAGAGCATGAAGAGGAACAGGGATATGCTAATTAGCAGAAGAGGGACAATTGATTGTGCATGCACATATGTGTATGTTTTCATGAACATGTTTGTATGAGTTAGATAGCTTAGGAGAAATGGACAAGAGCTTCACATCACCTACATTACTTTGATTATTAATACTAATTACATTGAATATAATCCTTCTGTTGATAGACATGGAAGTTAGTCAGTTGCTAGTCCTGAAAGTTAGTCCACTGTTTGATGGAATCTCTTCTGTGAACAAAATCAATATATTTAAGCAACTTATTCCACTATCAAAACTGTCTAAGATTTATGTCTGCTTCTCCCTTTGCCTAGCCTTGTTCTACCACAGTAGTGAAACATGTCATTTTTCTATGCTTTTTTGAACTCATTCTATCATGAAAGGTGAGAAAATAAAAGCTGTTTCAAATATCAATATGTGTTTAAAATATTTCATTTCAGAAATACACCTTCCCCTGCACCTTAACTATCAAATGGTAAATGTTTCAAAATTAACAATATGCAGTATTCTCAAGGCAGGACCATTTTTCTGGGCTCTTGAACTATTTCTTATTGGTTATGTTGTGGGTGTGGAAGAATGAACTACAAACGTTTGAAGAACAACTGGACATCATGTACTTAATGAATGGAGGCATCATGAGTATGGCTAGGTAGTTGGGGTTTATTGTAATTCAAAGTACACGTTTTCTGCTTACCAGAAATAGTAAAGAAAACATCTGGGAACAGTTTCCCCATGAGTTGGAGTTTTATTTTATTGTATTTTCTTTTATTTTTGGTTTTTCGAGACAGGATTTCTCTGTGTAGTTTTGCACCTTTCCTGGAACTCACTTTGTAGACCAGGATGGCCTCGAACTCACAGAGATCCGCCTGCCTCTGCCTCCTGAGTACTGGGATTAAAGGCATGCACCACCACTGCCCATCGAGTTGGAGTTTTAAATACAAGTGCTTTACTATGTAAAATTGACACCCACATCAGTGCATGATAAGGAGAGGAATTGCACAGGGTTTGTTCATGCTCCCTGACAAGAACTCTTTCTCCACTAATTAATTTTCATTTATTTTCTCTATAATTTGACACACATTCACATACATCACTTCCTGTTTAACTGTAATACTTATTAACTGACAAGTCTAGTTTTCTAAATACAGAGTTAATAAAAGCATATTTTCTTATAAAATGGGTTTAGAGAAAGAGTAGACAGTGTTACATTTGGATCAAATTTCTGTCACTCATTTACACTATCCTAGAATGTCAAATACTTATTCCTCCTTTTCATTTTATTTAAGACAGTTCATATTCTTATTTCATTATTAGTATTCTAGCTGTATGTGTTCTTTCAGTTGTCATTTAAAATGCATAAAGCTAAATTAAAAGTTGCAAAGACTTTGGGAATGATAATTAGGTAATCATCTTTGTGAGATATGATTAAAACCTTAACCATAACATATTTTCATTTTACTTTTGCTAGATATAAAAAAAAACAAACTAATGCTATAACCTATGGCATTCACTTTTATCACATTATTATCTAAAAATTCCTTTTGAATATTTTAAAGATTATCACTATGGACTGACTTCTTGAATGATACATAATCTTAGAAGTTATTTGAAAATAAAAATATGATGTGTACAGTAGTAAACTAACCTACTACTGAAATTATTTTCTTTTTTTTAAAGCAAACCTCCTTTTTTGTCAGATACATGAATATTTTGAAACTTTTTAGCAAACAGTATTAATTCTTTATTTATTAAAAATACAAAAGGAAGCATAACCTATAAAATATCTATTCTGTTGCCAATAAATAGTTCTGATGGGTAGCTTGTTAAATAGCTTTCACTGATAAGAAGGAAACAGTAATGGCACAGTGAAAGTTAAAGCAGAAAACCCAAAGTTGACTTATTTGTTCTAATAAATATACGAGTGTATGATATTTGACTTCTGAGCCTCAGTTCCATCATTTACACTATTGGAATAGCCACATTACTGTCATAACTATGACAAAAATATCTAGTTTAGGGCATCACAAACAGTAAATGATATTATCAATCTTGATATTAGCAATAATAATATATTTCCTTCAATTTTCACTTTATTCTTCTTTTAAATTAAGAGAATAACACCCCCTTCTTGAGTGATTAAGACTAGTAATACTTAATGGAAATAATCTGCTTTGTACTTGCCTCAGATGCAATATCACTTTGAAAAAAACCCCAATTCTTTGTTACTAGCATTTAGATACCTTTATTCCTTATGAGATTTTTAGTGACTCTCTGATCCATGTAATATTCTTTTTTTTCCACATTTACACAGCATTTATTTACAAAGTATTAGATATAAATAGGAATTTCTAAGATACGTTATAAAACATTAACTTACCTACATATTATAAACGGTTGAACAGTAAAAATACCTTATTCACACATTATGGACAGCTGAATACAGTAAAATATGGACTTTATGTATTACTCCAGTAGGCAGACAGTAAAAATAGAAGAAAAAAGTGGTCTGAACCTCATCAAGTCAAAACTATCATCTAACAAGAATCAAAACGTGGGAGAGCGAGGATATTCCCCATCCTCCTCCGTGCTCCCCATCTCTGTGTCTAGATCCAGGCTGATTGAGGACGTTCTGTTTGGGTGACTGCTTCGGGAGTCTGTCCCAGGTCTGCTTTCTGTCTCCAGCAGTCGTGGTTTCTTCACAGGCCATGGGTCCTGCGTGTCTAGAGCTTTATGCTTAGTCAGTTGGGCTGCAGGGGCTGGACTAGTGTCAGGGCTGTGAACATACTCCACCATTAAGGTCAGCTTAGCAACATCAAGATGGTGGTTCGTGTTACATCCACTTTGAGAAATATGTCTATTTTTCAAAGAAATAACACAAGAATGAAGAACTTCAGACTGTGGGAAAAAGGTTCGTAAAGCTTGATAAAGAAGAATGTTCTCCTGGGGGTTGTTTTGGACATTCTTCTCTCCCGCTGCTTTAATCTGCGCTTGCTATTCTTTTCTAAATTCTTTTAGTCAGTTTACATCCATCATTAGTTTCTCCACTTCTCGTTCACTTTGTTCAACTTTTTGGCATATACTCTTCAATTCTTCTTGTATACCAGCATACATTTCATTTATCTTATGCACCTCCTTTAAGGATCCATCTTCATTAAAAAACTGAAAACTGTGTGTTCTCACTGCTCTGCTAAAGCCAGTGGACATACAGGAAGCAGGTTCTGTTTTATAAGCCAGTTGATCAGACATTCCCAGATTGGCAACCACCAAAGGTACCCTATGAAAAAGCCCCGTCTGAGGTTTATATAAAGCGTGCTCCAGGCAGTGAGTGGAACAGCTTTGTGTTGCTATACTTGGTGTTAACAGCAGAAAAACAAGCTCTGGGCTTGAAAGATGCATCTGTAAGTTTCTGTGCAGCAACTGCTCTCTAAACGTCATTATCTGATCCGATTGATGATGGAATTTGTACCAACCCACCAGTCTTTTTGATATTTGAAAGAATTTTCTTCAGTGCGTGTTTGTTTACTTCACCTAAAAAGCCGGTAGCATGGAATATATTTCTGAATGTCAATTGTATAAACGATTTTAACATTATCCATTTGTAAATCAGTAATGCTGTTCTTGACTTCACCTTTCATTTCCCCGAGAAGAAAACCTTCCGTGTCTGAGTCGGTGTTGAGATGCTGGAAGGTGAGAGCGCCCGAGCACGAAGCCAGACAGCACCCACAACATGCTCTTGCCCTCCATACTGCTGCTGCCTCAGTCGGGACCGCCACTGCCACTCCATGTGATATTCTAAGTGCTTGTAGTACCATGCAGAACAATAAAAAATATCCTTGTCTCAAATTTTTTTAATTATGTAGATATCAGATAATGATTCAGTGAGAATAAGTTGGATGGATGTTCTTTGCAGAACAATTTTATCTATTGGATAGAAATCAAGGAAAATTTCCCAAAATGCTATTTATATAAATTTTGGGATGATGTGATGGTTTGAATGGGAATGATGCCCATAGGCTCATATATTTGGATGTATAGCCCTTGGCTGGCTGGTAGTCTGTTTGGGAAGGATTAGGAGGATTGGCCTTGTTGAAGGAGGTGTGTCACTGAAGATGTTTTGAGATTTCAAAAGCTAACACAAGGCCCAACATTGTTCTCTCTCTCTCTCTCTCTCTCTCTCTCTCTCTCTCTCTCTCTCTCTGTATGTGTGTGTCTCTGTGTCTCTCTGTCTATGTTTCTCTGCCCCTCCTCTCTCTTGCTGCTGCTGCTGTTGTTGCTGCTGTTGCCTAAGGATCAGCAAATAAATCATTAGTTACTGCTCCAGTACTATGCCTGCCTGGCTTTCTCCAAGCTCCCTAACATGATGGTCAGGGACTCACCCTCTGAAAGTCTAAGCACTCCCCCAATTAAATTCTTTAATCTTTAAATTGCCTTGGTCATGGAGTTTTGGCACAGCAATAGTAACCCTAAGACAGATGTTAAATGAAATTAATAAAGAAAATAAATAGTGTAAAATTTTATTATTGAATTCAAATGGAAACCTAATTGAACTTGAAATAGCCGGGGAGTGGTTCATGATAAGAATAAAATATAGCCGGGCGGTGGTGGTGCACGCCTTTAATCCCAGCACTCGGGAGGCAGAGGCAGGCGGATCTCTGTGAGTTCAAGGCCAGCCTGGGCTACCAAGTGAGTTCCAGGAAAGGCGCAAAGCTACACAGAGAAACCCTGTCTCGAAAAAAACCAAAAAAAAAAAAAAAAAAAAAGAATAAAATATAAACCTGGGCCTGTAAATGAACAGACATTAGCAGAGGATTGAAGGATCTCTGCAGGAGAAGAGGAGACCCTGGCTCCAAAATCTTAAAATATCCTTTGTTGTCTTCACTGCCTAAAGTTTCCCTTCTTACCACTATTTCTTGGCTGCACTGTTAGAACTACTGAGTTATGCCTTAGAATATTAAGCTACAGTACAGATTTGTGAGTCTCACTACAGAGGTTGGAGCTCTGGTGCATTCATCCACCCCTCCAAGTGACTGATACAAATTTTCGTTGAGTTATTTAACTTCTTTTTGACGATATGTTCACCTGTAAACATATGTGATGAAGTTAGCCCATCTGAGATGATTTAGGAACAAAAAATGAGTCAATTAAAGGCATTTTAGTTTGCAGCCCAGTGTATAAGTGCTTCATAAATGTAAGCTCTCATGGAGAATTTCTATGCTGATAAATGCTTTGCTGTCTCAGCACAGTTTCTTCTATACATGCTCCCCTTTTCACTTCAGAATCTACCCACTCATTACCTACACTTTAAATCTCATCTAATTTGAACCTTGATAGAATATTAAATGATTTAGCAAGAATGCAAAGAATGGAAAAAGAATTTAAAAAAATACCACACTGGAAAAAGTTAGTATTTAAGAATTTATGAAAGGAAGAGAAGTCAACTAAAGATTCTGAAATGCAATAGCCTAAGAAGCTGAAAGAAAATTAAAACTGATGGACATTATGGAAAACAGTGGAAGAAAACTTGTAAGGTTTTCACCAATGTACATTATTGCTCATAGAACAAATTATATAAAGACTACACTAACAATCTGTTGATGTTAGGAACTTAGAAGTTCCTACAGACCTTAACAGGAACTAGTTAGTGTTATGGAGAAGATAAAAGTGATATCATGTTAAATTAAGAAATTGTCTCAAGCTGATAAGATGAAATCACATAAACTATTGGAGTATTTTTTTTTCCCGAGACAGGGTTTCTCTGTGTAGCTTTGCGCCTTTCCTGGAACTCACTTGGGAGACCAGGCTGGCCTCGAACTCACAGAGATCCGCCTGCCTCTGCCTCCCAAGTGCTGGGATTAAAGGCATGCGCCACCACCGCCTGGCATTGGAGTATTTTTACAGAACTAGACTTGACTTTCAAATTTTCATGATTTTCCTTCCTCACTTCACAAATCAGTTTCTTTATAAACTTTAGACTTTTTTTTAAGTTATCAGGAATGATGTCAGAATTCTAAATGTATACCACCTCCCTTATGATGACAATAATTTGGCAGCCATCCATGGTGAAAATAACTTTATAGAAATGTTAGTTTATATATAGATGGGCAGTTGAAAACTTCATAAAAAACCCAAGACAGTGGAGAACCTTAATGAAAAGGTAAGATCATGAGTAGGTATCAGAATCACCCATGGTGGTTCTTTAATTGTACTGTTTTATTAAAAGTATGAAAAGTCTCTGTGAGTCCGAGGCCAGTCTGGGCTACAGAATATGTTCCAGGAAAGGCTCCAAAGCTACACAGATAAACCCTGCCTCAAAAAAAAGTATGAAAAGAAAGTCTAACCTTTAAAATATCTACTGCACATGTCACATCCCATAATGCATCTGACTTAATCATAAGCAAATCTAATTAATCATAGGCTGAGGGATTCCTCTAAAACTTAACATTGAGGGCAGAGTTTCCTTTAATGTGTATGCACCAAAACCAGTTTAGGCTAGAACACTGTAGATATTTCTCTAATTGTTTTACAGGATGTGTTTAAATGTAAATGGGGTCATTTTAAATAGCTGTTAAGATTCTTAAAGCAGATATACACACAGCATGATGAAGGTGGCTACCTTCAGGTTCCTAGGTGCATAATTTGGAGAGGAGCTGAAACAAAGTGTAGTCCCAGATTGCTAAGCTGTGTCCTATGCATCCTGCCTCACTATGACTTTGTTCTAATCTCTGTCAACTGTACTCTGGGGAAAATATTGGCTGTCCTAGGAATTACACAATGACTCAACAGGAATCTTCCCAGGAACTTACTAGTGATCTAACTAGGGATTTCATTTGATACCTTACATGTCTTTTGTAGACACAAGTACAGATCAAAGAAGATGCCATTTTTCACAGCACCCATCATACTGATCAATTCAGTTGTAATCTGATTTACTTAGGAATAACTGTTGAATTCTTCTATGAATACATGTTGTCCTACTTTTTTTTTCATTTCAAGGAGTTTATTATTGATTCAGTCTTGTCATTGCCATTCTGTTCAGATTTTATATTTCATCATAGTTCAATTTTTGGAAGTTCTTTGTTTTCTGTTATCCTACTCATTGGCATATGTATGTTCATCATAATTCTCAAGAGTTTTATATAAATGCAGTGTCAGCTATAGTGTTTCTTCTTTTATTTGCTTTTATTTGAATCCTTTTTCATGGTCAGTCTAGCTAAATTTTGTCATTGATATTTATTTTTTATAAACACAACCTTTTCCTTTTAGATTTTTTGATAGCCCTTCTTTCATTTATTTGCGTTACAGTGTAAGCATTATTATTCCATTGCATCTGCTAATTCTATACATATTTTCTTCTTTTATAGTTTCCTGAAGACTACAGGATTTGTTTTTATTTTGTGATACTTCTTTTGGCTTAGTATAGATATTTATAAAAAAAAATTCATTCTTAGAATTGTTTTTGGAGCATTTCATATGTTTTCATTTTTGTCTCATAATACTCTAGAATTCATTTTTGAATACATTAACTATACATAATAGTGAATTTCATTATGATATTTTATACATATAATGTGTTTTCATCACGTTTGCTCCCCCATTACTCTCTCTTGTTCCTCTCCCCGACCAGTTGATCCCTTTGCTCTTTACAATCAACCTTCATTTTAATTTCATACTTTTTTGTGACTCACTGAGCATAGTTAAGGTGCTTACATGAGCACAGGGGAGGTGTTGTTTACAAAAGCATAAACAACTTAGTAATATTTAAGTCACTGAAGAGAAAGCACCCCATGTACAAGCAACCATTTACTCACAATAGCTCTTCAGAAAGACTGGGGCCTCATGAATTTCTCTCCTCTCCAAGATGAGACGCTAATGGGCCCAAAATTGTTTTTGCTCCTTCAGAGAATCCCAGCTGCTGACAACTGAAGAGGGCAACAGTTAAGTCATTCCCCAAAGGCAATGTTCCATAATATTCTTCTGGCACATATATGTTTTCCTGCCCCTCACCCAATACAATATCCTCAGTGTTTGGGAGGAGTTACATATATGTCCCATTTAGGGCTGAGCATTCCAAAGTCAATTATTCTCAGTACTTCCATCATTTTTCAGATACTTCAGGCAGGTGATAGACTTGTATTAATAGTCTTTTTTTCTGATAACAAATATAGCTTTGACCATTTTTCTCTTTTGGTGAGTATGAATGCAATAGATGCATTTCACTCTTTAATTTCAGTCCACATCCTTAGCAATACATAATGTTCCCTGTGATTCAAATATTTTGACATCTTTTTTTCTTTTGTTGTTGATATTATACGAATACAGTTAATCTTGTCATTTTATGATAAACACAGGAATCCCAAATCAGTGTATATATCTAAAGGAACTGATATTTGGATGATGTAGAAACCTCTCCAATTCATGTTCACCTCACAATTATTAAGTGTTAGTAAAGACAAGGAAACAAACTAATGCCCATCAAACAAAAATGGATGAAATAATATTGGGTAATGAATATAATGTAGAGCTATGGAGCCATAAAAGAGAAAAGAATTCTGTGTGATAATAGAAAGAAGAATACTGAATGATCATACTTAGATGAAGAATTTAGAAACATTATGGTCAAATAAAGAGAAGATAAACATGTGGTTACTATAGGATAGAGGGCATGAATAAAGAAAGCAAAGGCCTGTATTAAGAGCATACAAGTTTTTAGCTTTGTAAAAGGAATAAGATTCAATGGTGTACTGAAAGTTACTAATAATACATTATAAATTTCAAAATTGATAAGATTGATTTTAATTGTTCTCAAAAAATATGAATTGTTGGAATATTAGCTATATTAAGTAGTGTGACTGATTTTTCTCTGTGATGTATTTATGTATCAAAACATTACACTGTACTCCATATATATGTGTGTGTGTGTGTGTGTGTGTTATTTGTCATTTAAACACAAAGTGAAGCTCAACCAAGTTTTCTGCTATTAGGTGAAAAGGAATTATCATCATAGATCATGCTATACAACGTTTCTCAAAACTCATGATGACAATATATTTTAATTTTTATCAATGTTTCTTATGTTTTTAATATTTAAATTTAGTCATTCCTTAATTTCACCGTCTTTTTCTATTTCTTTAATTTTATTTTTTCTATTGTATCTTTATACTTAGCTTAGTTTTTTTTTTTTTTACTGTGTTCTCCTTAGATGCTGACTTCATGAAATGTCCATCAGTTCTAATATGGTGTACACTCATCACACTTTCCTTTCTATTTAACTCATTTTAATTATTATATTTCAAAGAGATAAATTATTATTTCAATTGTTAACCATTTCTCCATTTTTTTACTTTTCATAATTTTGTTTAATTCATCTTCTCATTAAGTGTTTTGACACTACAAATTTGAAAACACTGATAATATTTTTATTAATTTAATACACTGTTATTATATATATGACTTGTCTACATTCATCTATGGTGTTTCAAGTCTTATATGACCAGCACTTCCAGGACCTTTTATTTTCATAGATAAAAATATGAGTAACTGTTACTCTATTTTGTTTATTCATTCTAGATTGACTTAAAATTCCAGTTGTTTAAACTTATCACAAACATAATATGGCTTAGACAGGACATGCATTTATATCTCACTTAAAGAAAACCATAAAGTTCCCTCACAGGTTTATAGACGTTATGCAACCTCCATATGAACAGGAAAGAAAATACCTCTCATCTGCATTTAAAACATCTGCTGAAACTTTAGTGAACAGTTTCATTCCTCACCAGTCTACATATGGGCTATCAATATTTAGAAAAAGAAAACCCAATTAAATTAGAATTTCAGATAGCAAAGGCCTATGTCAACTATCCAGCATTATTTAAAGTTGAAATCCAAGCTTGTATCCTCTGTTATATCAGACAGCCCAATCAACCCACAGGGAGTACCTTTAAATTTTTCTCATTCCCTCCTTGGGAGTAGTCTTCTGAAACCCTTGTTCTGAAGTGACAGAATCAGACTCACAGCCCAATATTTAATTTCCTTCTGTCCTTCACAAATACCAAGCAATAATCCCACACCTTTCCTTAATAATGAAAGGCTAAGACTGGGAAAATGCAGAAAATTGGTGTGTCTGGCCACTACTTTATTATTTTTACTGTGTTGATTAATGTTTAATGCTCTTTTTTCTCTTGCTCATTCTGTTTATTTGGGAAATTTGAATGTCATTAATATTTTTATTTTATGTATATAGGTCTCTTGCCTTCATGTATGTCTGTGTACCACTTGCATGCCTGGTTCCTGTGGAAGTCAGAAGAGGGCATTGGATTCCCTAGAACTGGAATTATGGATAGTTGTGAACTACTATTTGAATGCTAAGAACTGAAATAGGGGCTTCTGGAAGAGAATCCAGTGCTCTTATCTGCCGACCATCTCTTCAGTTCTATTTGGTATTTATTTTTGTCTACTTTATCTTTTATTTACAGGATGTACTAAAACACTGGTGTTTGTGGTCATTTAAATTTCCATAATTTCCACCTAATGGACAGAAAAATGGTAAGTCTTGTTGTTTTCGTGTGTTTTTAAAAAAATACCCTATTTGAATTTTCTATTAAATGAAATAAATCACAACTCATTCTTTTTTGAAAAGATTGTTTCACTTCAAAATTTATGTAACGGTTGTTTAAAGGAGTGAGTGTGTGGGAAGTGGATTGATGCTATTTAAATTCATTTTAATCCAATTTTTAAAATAGTTTGTCTTTCTGTAATTTCAACTATTTAATATTATGTTCTTTCATTTTTATTCATATCATTTTGTGAAGTTTGGAGAATAGATATTCTATAATACCACTTAATTTAATTATATTATCTAGTGGTTTAGTTTATATCTAAACATAATGCAACATCAAGATGATCACAGTAACAGATGATGAAATTACTGTTTTGTTCGGATGTCCTAAAAAAATCAGGTTCATTCTATCTTGCAATTTCTGTGCGAGCTAATGAGTTAACATCCACAGACAACACGCTCTTTAAGGTGGAACTGTTTCGGTGAATCATGCTTAATGTACTATGAATCTGACACCACACACTATTGCTTAATAACTTTATCTTCCCTGTTCTGCTTAGCTCTTCATTCCCTGTGCTCTGAAAGGATTTGTTTGTCAGGCACTTGAAAAAGAATATCTATCTAATTCTAGGAAATCCTAATTGAGAACACCATTTATAGTGCTATTGTACTATTTACCTGATGTTGAATCAGTGAAAATGATTTCAAACCTTTGAGGCACATTTTAAGGACAGGGACCCTGAAAGTAGCAGCTCTATAACTGTACTTGTCCTCAGAAAGAGTCAAAAATATTCCTGGCTTTGTGATGACCCAAGTTCAGTAGTGCCAGAAAGGAGATCTCATTGCATGCCTCTTCTCTTAAATTAATAACCTTGTCCAGAAGTTCTACACTAGGGTGTGTCTGAAAATCCAGTCCAGACACTAGTCTCTTCAGGTGAACAGTTCAAAAATGGGTTCTTTGGATTTTCATGACAGAAAATGGGTTATATCTATTCATTACTTTCACCTCTGCTTAATGCTTTTAGGACCTTAATGCTTGAGAGTAGAATAACAGGTAGCTAGATAGGAATTAGTAGCCTTAGAGGATATCAAGCATAGACCTCTCCCTCATGGTTAGCTTTAAACCTCATTTTTTCCTGTTTTCTCTTAACACTAGAAAGGTAAATGCAATATTTGTCACTCATTAGTTAGACTTCCCGATAAAAATTAAAGGAATACCTCTGTACCAAAGTGGAAATATGTCATTTTGATCTACTAAATGGATAAAACATGGCATACTCATAATCCAGGTGAGCCCATAAATTACCTGGCCCAAAGACCTCAGGATTACTGTTTCATCTAAAGCCATGTTAAATTGATGAGAGGAGTAATTATTCTCTCAGTGTGATAATGTATTTATCTTTCCCATAAATTCATCTTATGTGGTTTCTTCTGTTAGCTGATTAAGCAAAACATCCCCCTTTCCGTCTTTCTACAACCTTTTCTCTCATATAAGGACCAAAATCCTAAGCATGCTTTCCTTGACACTGGATTTTCTGTCTTTCTCTGAAGCACTCCCTCTTGTCTACTATCTAGCTGTTTGCCAAACTCCATTGCTAAACTTTCTTGCTTTCTTGGACCCTAACTCTAAAAGCATGACTTTTTCTTTTTTTTCCTCTTCTCCATATCTCCCCTCCCTCTTGGCAATTTGTCTGCTCTTTGTTTTCCTTTCAAACTTCAAGAAAACTGTCTTCAAGCTTCCTTGAAAGTCTGTTTCGAATTACTTTATATACTAAATGAAAGATATAACATGGACCACCAAATTTCTTAGTAACAGAAAAATCTTTCTAGGTATGTGCTATCATCCCCATGTTAAAGGAAACAGCTATGAATCTCTCTCATAGAGATTTTAGTACTAGTAGACAGTAGAATTGGTTGTTAATAAATTAGCACTAATCTTAGAACAGAGAATGGAAATAATAAAAAGTCATTTCTATCCTTAAAAGGACTGTACATGCAAATAATCAAGTGGCCATATTTTTATTACTTGTTTAACTGGTAGACATATTTGAATCACACTTCTATATAAAAGAAAAATAGTTTGAAGATTTTACTTTAATTATGTTTGTATGGCCCTATTTCTGAGTTCTCATAGTTCTGATTTGAAAGTCTATGATTCTACCAATTTCACATGATTTCATCTCTACAATTCGTATTTAAAATTTCTTTGTATTTATGTGCAAATTTTATAATCAGCTTGTTGAGAATTATTTTTAAATGCTTGCTAAAATTATATTGACATTGCACATAAAGAAACAATCTAATCAAAGTAACAGTCTTTGGTTATTTTTGTTCTTATTTAACATTTCTCAGCATGTAGGGTTGGTTAATACTTGCAAAAAGGGACACCTGGATTAATTATGCTTTATGATTACATTTCTAAGTTTTATATGTATAGGCCTAGCTTTTTAAAATTTAATTTCAATTTTTAGTTGTGTGCTTTTGTGTCAATATGGGATCATATACATATGAATGCAGTTTCCTAAAGAGGTCAGAAAAGAGCATCAAAACCCCTGAAGCTAGAGTTGTGAGGCAATTGTGAGCCAGGAGTAGGTATTGGGAATTGAACTTGATTCTTCTACAAGGACAGCACAGGTTTTAACCACTGAACTATTTCTCCAGCTCATAATATTCTATTTTTATTAATTTAGTTTTGTACTACTAGAGATGACTGAATGCAGAGCCTTGTATATGATAGGAAGGCTGTTCCATTGAGCTACACTTCCATGCCTCCCTGATTATCATTAAAAGAGAATCCCAGTTAGTCATTAGTGGAGAATAAAAACCACTGTTGATTTGTATATATTGATTTGGTGTTCTATGTCATTGTGGAAAAAAAGACAACTTATTCATTCTAAAAACCTAAGGTTATGTTAAGGCTTTAGTCTCTGGGTACTTCAGAATCCCCCAATTCTTCCCTCAATGAAGTTTAATTTGGTGGTGGTGTTGTCTTTCACACTTTGCATTTCCATTTCATTTGTATAGCTTCTATTTCTCCATTGGAATTGTCCACTTTTACTTTAGACCTTTTAGTACATTAGTTATGATAATATAAAATTCTCTGTCAAAATATGTGCTTCAAGTTTTAATAATTTATTGCTCATTTGATATTCTGTGTCTATTTTGTGTTTTCTTTATTTTTGAGAAGTACCCTCACATAACAGAATAAAAATTGAGGTGATTTTCCTTTTCTGTTTTTAATTCCTAAAAATGGGAAATGCATTTTCTTAGGATAGGTTTTTATCATGAGTACTTGAAATAATCTACATAAAAATTGGGGTGTACTATTCCCATTCTCATAGCACCACATATTTGTAATATGTTTAGCAAAAGTCGTGTTTGATGTGAGGATTAGTTTGCCAGAGGGTTTAGCTTTCAATATTTAATTCAAACTTTAATTCTTAACTTTTGTCTTTGTATTGTGACTTTTTTACTTTAAAGTTACTTCTTAATATTTACCTTGGAAGTCTGGAAGGAACTGAATTTGGATGCTTTTGTATTGGTTTTATCTTAAGTATCAGTATGGAGTAGGCATTTATTTCTCTTGGGGCTTGATTTTTGGCTTTGGTGCTGTCTTTACTCTAGAACAGGGCCTGGAAAATTTGTTTCATACCATTCATGTTAGTAAGTATTTTTCAGTTTTGTAAGGCATAGGTTTTCTGTGGCAAGTATTCAGTTCTTTAATAACAGCAGAAAAAGAGCCACTGCCAATGAAAAATTCCATACAACTTTGTGCACAAATACAGATGGCTGGCTAAATTACACCCAAGTAAACTTCTTTGCCTACTCTTGCTTTAGAAGGTTCTTTTTATAACTAAGGTTTAGATTTCATGGTGTCTGAACACAGTCTCCATTTACCAGTGATGATTATCCTTTGTATGTAGGTCTGAAGTCATTACAAGCAGCACTATTCTACCTCTAGACTCTTTGTTCCACTAACAACCTTATTATAGAATCATTCCTGCAAACCACAGAGAAACTCATCCACTGAGTGCAAAGGTCAGCTTTTGGCTTAAACATCATCAGAGAGCCTCATGAACCTCTTCAAGTCTACAGTTCTGCCCTGTATAGCCCTTTTCTTCCTCTTATTCTTCCCTCTCAATTCTAATTTGATTTCTTTCCTTTTTTGGTTTCTCTAATTTTATTGGAGTGTATTCATTGTAAACAGTACTGGGTGTCACACTTTCAAACAAGTAATTCACGTGATATAATCGAGTTCTCTTTGTTTCTTTAAATTGCTTTTAATCTTCTCCCTTCTGTTAGTCATTTAGATCCTTTAGATACCTTGGCTTCTAATTTCATGCCATGCATATAAATTATCTAGAGGCACTAAGTGAACTGTCCTAGTTAGCTTTAACTGTCAACTTGACACAGCTTAGAGTTATCTGAGAGGGGAGCCTTAATTGAAGAATTGCCTAGATCAAATTGGCATGTGGGCATGTTTGTTGGGGGTTGTCTCATTATTTATCAATGTGGGGAACTTTAGTTCATTGTGAGTGGTATCATCCCTAGGCATGTGATCCTCCATTGAATAAGAAAGCTAGGTAAGCATGAGCCTGTAAGGGAGACAGAGGGCTGACCTGCTCTAAACTGGTTTTGGGTGCATACATATTGAGATAAAAATCTATCTTCTGAATTTTAAGGAACATACCCTGTTGCTGGAGAGCTTCTTTCCAGCTCCCAAGTCCCGCCAGTCCCTGGTTCCCTGACCGAAACCATTCATAAAATAAACACACAGACGCTTACATTATTTAAACTGCTTGGCCATTAGCTCAGGCCTATCATTGTCTAGCTCTTACTCTTATATTTAGCCCATTTCTATTAATCTCTACTTTGCCACGTGGCTCGTGGCTTACCAGTACTTTACATCTTTCCCTATCCTTCCTTTCTTTTCAATTTTCCTCTCTGTTAGTCCCGCCTATACTTCCTGTCTGGCTATTGGCCAATCAGTGTTTATTGACATATAGTGATATCCACAGCACTTCCCTCCCTTTTTTTTTCTTTTTCAAAAAGGAAGGTTTTAACTTTAACATAGTAAAATTACATATAACAAAACAATTATCGAGCAAGAATTACAGTTACAATATTAAAGAAGATATCCTATTTATCATATATTTATGAGTTTAAGGTTTTATATCTAACTTATCTTTTATCATAACTGAAGAAATTACAACTATCTAGTCTTTAACCACATTAAAGACCTCAGAAGGATATAATACTACCTGAGAAATGGAGAAGATGCAAGCAATTTTCGGGAGTCTTGCAGGGTAGACAGAGACAGCTGACAGCCTAGACAGTCATCTAAAGTTCTCTTGTAAAGTTGGGGCATCTGTTTTTAGCTCACAGGCCTAGAGTCTCTCAGTCATTTTTTTTTTTTGTGTGTGTGTGTGTGTGTGTGTGTGTGTGTGTGTGTGTGTGTCCTGTATAATGTCTGGCAGTTTCCTCTGCAAAGCAGGAACCTGAAGGACCATTTTGTCAAACAAAGTTCAGTGGTCACCTTCCTATGGGTCCTGCATGTCCAGTCAGTCAAGCAGTCCAGGCAAGAACATTTTCTTGCCCAAATGGCTATTTTTGTCAAGGTGAAGATAAACTCCATATGGAGTATCTTCGATGCCCATCCTCCTCTGAAGTAAATCCAGTGTTGCCAGGAGCAGACGTGTCTCATTGTCTAGAACGTTTAAATTTTTAAAACATTTTAAATGCCATATTCTGTAGGTCTTTGAAGTATTTGAAGATTACCTATCTATCTGAAATATATCTATGTATACCTAGAAGACTTAACTAACATGGCTACAAATATGATTATCATAGATGACTAATAATCTATTTTTTAATTATCCATTACAATTTTAAATGAGTTACATAAATATAATACCTCAAACGAAAGTAGAAATATACACACAGTGTAACAAAATCAACTTTAAGTTTGTATCAATAAACTAAAATTTATACCAATGTAAAACATTTTAAACAAGTTGTTGTTTTTTAAAAGTAGATTCATTAATCTATCCTTTTATCCTATCATCTCTATATCCTACATATATCATATCCCCTTTATTTTTTTAGAAAGAGATTGCATTTATAATTAACCTGTTTTAAATAAAAATATTGGTTTTTCGTTGTCCCATACCAGAGGGCTCTTCTGATATGGGACAAAAGAATCTTTAACCTTTTATTTTAGGAATATGTCTGGGTTTAGAGAGGGAGTGAGCCCCACGTTGGGCGCCATTTGTTGCTGGAGAGCTTCTCTCCAGCTCCCAAGTCCCGCCAGTCCCTGGTTCCCTGACTGAACCCATTCATAAAATAAACACACAGACGCTTACATTATTTAAACTGTTTGGCCATTAGCTCAGGCCTATCATTGTCTAGCTCTTACTCTTATATTTAGCCCATTTCTATTAATCTCTACTTTGCCACGTGGCTCGTGGCTTACTGGTACTTTACATCTTTCTTCTCTTCATGGTGGCTCCAGCCAGTCTCCCTATCCTTCCTTTCTTTTCAATTTTCCTCTCTGTTAGCCCTGCCTATACTTCCTGTCTGGCTATTGGCCAATCAGTGTTTATTGACATATAGCGATGTCCACAGCACTACCCTATTTACTATCTTATGCCTGTGTAAGATTAGAAATGTATATGAGTTGTATCAGATGCATCACGGGAAGAAATATGAGCAGTAGAGAAAAGATTGCATAACTGGAGACTTTCAATTAAAATAAAAGAAAACATTGTAGGTACCTCTGTAACCAATTCCTCCTCCTCTTCCTGAACTCCATAGGAAGAAACTTCACACTGTTACCAATGCCCTGGGTCCTCTAACTCAAGGAGCTCTCTGCTTGCTTGAAGTATTTCTGATCAGTATTGTCACTGTGCTTCTGAAAATAGTGTCCTCACTGCTTTACATCCTAGATGTGCTACCTCAATCCTCTGAAAAAACACCAAGATCCTGGCAACACCTGGTCCATAGGAGCCCCTGGGAAACATGATGATGACTCAGCATTACTCTTTAATCTTAGGATTACGTTGGAAATTTCGTTTTATTGTTGCTGTTTTCATAGTTTTTGTCATCAGTCTATGTGAATTTTCATATTTTTTTTCTGTAAAGACTGTTACTAGAATTTTGGTGGGGATTGCATTGAATCTGCCATTGCTTTTTTTAACATAGCTATTGTCACAATATTTTTTCTGTTTGGTATCAGTCTAAAAACACAGATCTCATCTCAGTAGAGATAAGAGAGCCAAACATGAGTCACCTGAGAACATAGATTTAGCCTACTCCAAATACCATGTTCCAACATGAGTACAGTCTACTGAGGTTTTTACAATAATAAGTCAGTGTAAACATGAAGTAGGTGAGGTTTGCTGAAGTGAGGAAATCTCTCCAGCATGCCTAAGATATTGTCTGATGAGATTCTTAGCCTCTGGATAGATAAGCACTGGATTTGTCTGCATATTATAAATATAAAATCTTATCATCTACAAATGAGGATAATTTGACTTCTTCCTTTCATATTTGTATTCCCTTAATCTCCTTTAGTTGTCCTATTGTTCTAGCTAAGTCTTAAATAGGTATGGAGATGGTGCATCCTTGCCTTGTTTCCAATTTTAGTGGACATGCTTTGAGTTTTTCTCCATTTTGGATGACGTCGTTGACAGGCTTTCTGTAAACTTCCTTTATTATGGTGAAATATGTCATTTGAATGCCTAGGCTTTCAAAGATATTTTCCCAAGCTTTGATCATTTGTTTGTTACTCTTAAAGATTTATTTTTGACTGGACATAGACTTAGAAGTAGAAGCTCTCAGTGAGAGCCTATGCCTCTTTGCAATCTGTTCCTGGCAATTTCCTTTGGCTTTCTTCATTCTTTTGACCAAAAGTTTAGTGCATCTGTAGCTTCATTATTACTGTTCTAAGTGCATTGTTTCGGGAGAGTAATATATCGATATTTGGGCTGCAGGACATGTGGAGTAACAGCACTGAGTAATGAGTGCTTTGATCCTGAGTGTCTTTCTTTCTTTGAGGACTTTCTGGTAACATATTAGTAGACACCATCTTCTTTAGAGAGATTAAAAGTCTTTTAGATTCTCCTAGCTCTTTTAGGCCACAACAAAGAGGCACAGTAGTGCCTGTTAGGACAGGTATATCTTACTTTCTTAGTTGTTCTTCTTAATTTTTTTTTTAATTTTCACAGTAACCAAGTTGAGAATACTCAGATTGGAATCCACAATTCATTTCACTTCCTTCTTCACACCTTAATTAGTAGAAAGCACACTTGGTTGTGGGTCAAGGAAACTTGTTTCATTGGAAAAATCTTTATCATTACCACACTGATTCAGATCGTATAACCCTTCCATTCTTCACCAGAGCACCACTACTCCTATGGCCACCCACAGCTCATAGAAAGAATGAAGACTGAGTTCATTGCCAACTTTAGTGAGTTTCTGGCAGACATGGCTAACTGCCTAGAAGGAATCATGAAAAAGAGTTGTCCAGGACATTTATCATAAAGGGATGTTGAATTTTGTCAAAAGTTTTTTCTTAATCTGGTAAGATATTCATGTGGATTTTGCCTTTTAGTCTGTTTATGTAGTGGGTTTGTTAATTCATTTATTTAAGTTGAACCATCTCTGATCCTCTGGGATAAAGCCAAATTGTCCGTGGTGGATTTTATTTTTTGTGTGCTCCTGAATTCAGTTTGCAAGCAATTTATTGAGAACTTTTACATTTATGTATATAAAGTATATTCATGTGTAATTTTCTTTCCTTCACTCTTTCTTTTTTAAGGGGTAGGTAGGTAGGGTCTTTGTGCAGTTTTCATGTCAGGGTAATAAAGGCTTCACAGAGACAGTTAGGGAATAATGATTCTTCAGTTTCTATTTTAGAGTATAATTTGAGGAGCATTGGCATTAGTTCTTCTTTGAAGGTCTGGTAGAATTCAACACCAAATTCATCTGGCCTTGGAATTTGGTTGGGCGACTTTTAATTATATGCTTCTATATCACTAGGAGTTTTGATAAGTTTAAATTGTTTATTTCATCTTGATTTAACTTTTATAAGTCATGTATATACATTTTTATTACGATCAATAAATGTATCAATAAATTCATACATTTCCTTTAGGTTTTGCAGTTTGATGGAATAAGATTTTCCAGATATTGTTTGTCTGTTGCAATGTCTAATTTTATTAGTTTGGATCTTCTTGATTCATCTTTTGTTTAATTTGGACAAAAGGTTTATCAATATTGTTGACTTTCTTAAAGAACCAACTGTTTCCTTGATTCAGAGATCTGCCTGGCTCTGCCTCCCAAGTGCTGGGACTAAGGGCATGTGCCATCACTGCCTGGCCATATCTAACTTTTAGGTATGATTTCTTCTTGTATTTCTAGAGCTTTTATGTGAGTCATTAGGTTATAAATACAGAATTACTCCAGGTTGTTCTTCCTTTATACAGGCATTTAGTACTATGATCTTGCCTCTTAGAACAACCTTCACCATGTCTTTTACATTTGGGTATATTGTCTTTTCATTTTCATTAAATTCTAAAGTTTTTAATTTCTTTTTGAACTCTGTCTTCCATAATTTTTATTCAGTAGTGAGCTGTTAAGCTTCTGTGAGTTTATTTACTTCATGCTGTTCTTATTGTTGTTGACATCCAGCTTTAATCTATGGTGGTCATTGCTGGGTGTTATTTTAGTTTTCTTATATCTATTGAGATTGGTTTTTTTTTTTATCTTAATATGCAGTCAGTTTTGGAAAAAGTTCCATGAGCTGCAGAGAAGAAAGTATATTCTTTACTACTTGGGTAGAATGTTCTGTAAAGTTCTCCTAGATCCTTTTGATTCATCCCATTATCTAATTCCAGAATTTCTCTTTTTAGTTTTTGTCTGATCTATTGGTGAGAGTTGGGTATTGAAGTTGCCCACCCTCACTCTGTTAGGGGCAATATGTGATTTTAGCTATAGTTGTGTTCCTTTTATGAACTTGGATGTCCTTGTGTTGATGCACAAATGTTTAGAATTGTAATGATCTCTTGCTGGAATTTTCACTTAATGAGTGTATAATGTCTTTCCCTATCTCTTCTGATTAGTTATGGTTTGAAATCTGTTTGTTAATTTGTGTATTTTAAAATGTATTTGTTAATAAGCATAAATATATTAGGCCAAATATACAGGTAGTATTAAAAGGCTACTTGTGAACCTAAATATAGACCAGGAAATTTGGGTTCCAGGCCTATAACAATCCAGCGCTCTATAATCACAGAAGTTATAATTAGTTACTCATCCTTGAATAATCTTTAACACAGGTGTGACCTTATTTATGTTATTTTTTTACTTTCTTTTTATTTATTCTTTGTGTGTTTCACATCATACATCTCAATCCCATTCATTTCCCCATCCCTTCATATCTACCTTCTGCCCTTGCAGCCCCCCCCCCCCCCCCCAAAAGAATAGAATAAAATTTAAGAGAAAATAAAGCAAATACAAAAGGAAAAATCTTGTCTTGGAAGCTGCAGTGTGACACAGTGAGTCATATTGTGAACCCTTTTGTCCATTTATCTGTAGTTGCAAGTGTTCATTGCAGAGTCATTGGTGTATGTCTAGGCCTCTGGTTTCTGCTACACTATGGATGCTGGGCCCTCACTGGGACTCCTCTTGGATATCCTGTGGTTGCCCTTTTCTGGAGATCCTGCAACTTTGGGTCTGCAAGACCGGCACCTTCATATGCTCCAGCAGATCTTAGATAGGTGGATGTTGGGGTGGGCCAGCTCATAACTCTGGTTCTGGGCCCGGGTAATTGCAGGGTTGGTCAGTCTGCCAGCTCTCCCCTGTCTTTACCACCAGGGTGAACTCTCAATCATTGCCCTGGCTAGTTCTCCCTTTGCAACAATGAGCAAAACACAGGGACAGTTTTCCTATATCAAGCCCCCAGAGTCGGCTATCCCACACCTGGACCATACAATCTCTACTGTATTGCCCAGGTGAGTTGCAGTGGTCACATTCCTGAGTGCTGCAGCTGGTGAGGGGCAGGGACAGCTCTCCCACTCTTATGACCTCAGGGCCAGCTCTCCCAACTGCCACAAGGGCAGAGGGCAGGGGGAGGGAGTGGGGGGAGGTATACATATGGGTGGAGCCCATGCTCCAATGCTCAAGTTCTTGGTGCAGGCTCACCCATGACTCTTCCCACCCTCTATCCCCCATCGCTGTCAACAGGATCAACTTTGCTCTTCTGCCCAGAGGAGATGCAGGGCCCACTTTCCCCAGTGTTGCAGCTGGTAAAGGGGAGGGTCAGCTCCCTTGCCAGCTGGATGAAGTAGGGACAAGGAGGGAGGGCATCTTTCTCTCACTTCCATCACCAAACTGTAGATAAGGGAAGTGGTACCACCTATGCCCCTCTCATGCTCTCAGGGCTGGCCCAGATGTGCCTGTCTACATGGTCAACTGTACTGTGCTGCTCAGGTGAGGCATGCAGGGCCTGTTCTCCCAAGTACTTCCTGCAGCTTGTGAGGAGTTGGATCAGGTCCATCACCCACTGCAGATGGCAAGGGGCAAGGGGAGGAGGGCATCTTTCTCTCATCCATGCCACGACATACATAAAAGAGGGGTGCGACCTGCTTTCTCCTTCTCATGCCCTCAGGGCCAGCTCACCCATTCCCCTGTGAACAGGGTCAGTTCTACTGCCCAGGTGAGGTATAGGATGCTCTCTCCTGAGTGCTTCAGCTGGTAAGGGCTGGAGCAGTTAGTTCTCTCTAATGTTGCAGCCAGTGAGGGGTGGGGCCAACTATTTACAGCCTTATCCTCACTGCCTTTGATGTTATAAGTAGCCTCAGCAATCAACAGAGACCATGGCTGCATCAGAGCCATGAACCTGGACATGTGACCCAGCAGCAGTGAAGGCCTAGACATCACCATGGCCCTAGGTGGCAATAAAGCCACCCAACACAGTCCGTTCCATCACCTCTTTTGCCTTTTCAGATATGCTTCTGTTCACAGGACATGAACCACTCTGTCTCTCTCTCCTATACGACATCATTCATTTGCTCGCCATGACAGTGCCTGGCACTGCAGGGTCATGGATAGGCCCTTGTTTTGTCCTTGGTATCCAAGCAGAACGCCCCAGGCCTGCATGTGAGTCTCCTTTACCCACTCAGTCCCTTATGGCTCTGGCCAGGATCATACTTCCTTATCACAGAGATCATAATAGTGCCTCTAGAGCCGGGTGAGCTCCTGGTTGGTGCAGAGGTATTGCTGGAGTACTCTGGAGGGCAGTGGCTAGAAAGCCCTATTTTTAAAATTTTATTCTGGTCATTTTAGTTGGCACAATCTGTGAACATTGGTTTCCTTTAGTGCCTTTTGCAATTTTTTGCTGTGCCTTAAAGTTTTTAATGTTGAGATCTTTTATCTCCTTAGGTGCAGTTTATTCTTAGATATTTTTATTAGTTCTTTGAGAGTTTTGCACAACAGTCTCAATTGGAACCACAAAGAAATAACCAATATGAACTCTAATTTTATAGGAAAAAAGCACTCCTACAACACTTTGCAAAGATATAATCATAAGAAACCTGCTGGACTTCTGTCATAGCTCAGGAGCAATGAGTGCACTCTTAAAGTACTGTTAGTGAAGGATAAATGAAGAGTAACAAGATCCCCAAATCAGCGAGGTATTAGTAGAGACCCCCTGGTGCATCTTGCAGATAGCAATGAAGATCAAGTGAGAACCTGGATTGCATCACTCTTTCCTTTCTAGGGTCAAATCAGAAGGAAAAAAAAAAAACTAAAACGCAGGTGCAAATAAGACCTATTGTAAAACTGACTGTGTATTTAATTCAGTTCAGAGTTCCTTTGAAATTCTGTAGATCTGCAAGACAGACTTGACCTGAAATATTTTTTTTTGGAAGCAAAGATTTGTCAGCTTCTGTTTGATTCACTGCAACTAAATTCAGTTTCATCTATCACCTTGAAGTCAGTCTTCCAACAATCACAGGCACTAATAGCATTTGCTTCCTTTCATTGATTTTTCAAACTGAAAGCAGAACCTTTTTCTGACTGGCATATGCTATTGTACCTTGCTGCAGTTCTCCTTAGCCCCCTCCATTACCCTGTTATGCTTCTCAAATGCCTAATTACCTTCTAGATAGTGGTATGACAGCTAATAAAAGGATTTTGCCATCTCAGACTGCTGTGGTTCTCCAACAGCTACGTATTCTTTCACTGTTATGTCAGGTTTTACATTTTTTACTTTTCTGCTTGTTGTCTCTACTACTCAACTGTTCATTGTTCTCTTCTATGATTTAGTAGTATTTTAGCTGAACCTATTGCAGAACTGGAATTCAGTCAATGTGTCACATTGAGAAGACTAAACCTTGACAAAATTTGGTGTTATCTTTACCAATGTACTTCAATTCAGGTTGAACAAGTATGCTGTATATGGTTAAACTATACTAAACAGGTATGGTAGACGTGTGTGTGTGTGTGTGTGTGTGTGTGTGTGTGTATGTGTGTGTGTCTCTGTCTATCCATGGAAACCAGAGGTTGACATATTGATCATATTCCTTCATCATTCTCCACCATACTTTTTGAGATTTTTGTCTCACACTAAACCCGGAGTTTAATGGTTGGCTGGAATGGGCCAGTAAGAGTTTCATCTACTACTCCTGTCTCTGATCCTTCAGCTCGAGGATTCTAAGCATGCACAACCATCTTTGTTTTTTTTTTTTTTGTGAGTTATCTCAATGCTTTTATTATTTTATTCTGTGTAATGTATTTTTTATCATATTTACATCTTATCTTCAGTTCTCCCAGATCCGCGTCCCATTCTCTACCTACCCAATTTTATGTTCTTCAATGTTTTCTTAACTGATCAGGTAGTTTATGATATCTAAGATCACATCTAGAGATTCTTTTTTTTTTATGTATTTATATTTTTTTTTTGAATTTATTTTATTTTATTTTACAATATAATTCAACTTTACATATCAGCCATAAATTCCCCCTTTCTCCCTCCTCCTGTCCCGCCCCCCTCCCCCCGGCCCACCCCCCATTTCCATCTCCTCAAGGGCATAGACTCCCCCGGGGATTGAGATCGACCTGGTGGAGTCAGCCCAGGCAGGTCTAGTTCCCTCCTCCCAGGCTGAGCCTAGGGTCTCTACTAAGACCCAGGTTTCAAACAGTCAATTCATGTACTGAGCACAGGGCCCGGTTCAAATGCCTGTATGCCTCTTAAACAGATCAAGCCAATCAACTGTCTCATCCATTCAAAGGGCCTGATCCAGTTGGGGGCCCCTCAGCCATTGGTTCACAGTTCATGTGTTTCTATTCGTTTGGCCATTTGTCCCTGTATTCCATCCATCCCTGGTCCCAACAACTCTTGATCACATAAACCCTCCTCCTTCTTGCCTATTGGACTCCCGGAGCTCCACCCAGGGCCTGACCGTGGATATCTGCATCTAGTTCCCTCTGTTACTGGATGGGGTTTCTAGCACGACAATTAGGGTGTTTGGCCATCTTATCACCAGGGTAGGTCAAATCGGGCTATTTCTCGACTATTGCCAGCAGTTTATTGTGGGGGCATCTTTGTGGATTTCTGTGGGCCTCTCCAGCACTTTGCTTCTTCCTATTCTCATGTGGTCTTCCTTTATCATGAACATTCCTTATGTTCCCTCTCTGTTCTTGATCCATTTGGGATCTCCTGCTTCCCCAAGTTCTCTTTCTCTCGCCCCTCGCCCCTCATTATGTCCAGATTGTTCATGTAGATCTCCTCCATTTCTCTGTCATTGGGCGATCCCCGTGTCTTTCTTGGGGTCCTGTTATCCAGGTAGCCTCCCTGGTGTTGCGAGTAGCTGTCCAGTCATCCTTGTTCCACAGCTAGTATTCTCCTATGAGTGGGTACATACCATGTTTGTCTTTCTGAGTCTGGGTTACCTCACTCAGGAGGATTTTTTCTAGATCCCTCCATTTGCCTGCAAACCTCATGATGTCATTGTTTTTCTCTGCTGAGTAGTATTCCATTGTATATATGTACCACAGTTTGTTTATCCATTCTTCGGTTGAAGGGCATCTAGGTTGTTTCCAGGTTCTGGCTATTACAAATAATGCTGATATGAACATAGCTGAGCAAGTGCCCTTGTGGTATGATTGAGCATTCCTTGGGTATATGCCCAAGAGTGGTATAGCTGGATCTTGGGGGAGATTGATTCCCAATTTTCTAAGATAGCGCCATATTGATTTCCACAGTGGCTGTACCAGCTTGCATTCCCACCAGCAGTGGAGGAGAGTTCCCCTAGCTCCACATCCTCTCCAGCACAAGGTGTCCTCAGTGTTTTTGATCTTAGACAATCTGACTGGCGTAAGGTGGTATCTCAGAGTTGTTTTGATTTGCATTTCCCTAATGATTAGGGATGTTGAGCAATTCCTTAAATGTCTTTCAGCCATTTGTGTTTCCTCTGCTGAGAATTCTCTGTTTAGTTCTATGGCCCATTTCTTAATTGGACTGTTGGGAATTTTGATGTTTAATTTCTTGAGTTCCCTATATATTCTGGATATCAGTCCTCTGTCAGATGTGGGGTTGGTGAAAATCTTTTCCCATTCTGTGGGCTGTCGCTTTGCCTTGTTGACCGTATCCTTTGCTCTACAAAAGCTTTTCAGTTTCAAGAGGTCCCATTGATTGATTGTTTGTCTCAGTGTCTGAGCTACTGGTGTTATACCTAGGAAGCGATCTCCTATGCCAATGCGTTCAAGACTACTTCCTACTTTCTCTTCTAGCAGATTCAGAGTAGCTGGATTTATGTTGAGGTCTTTGATCCACTTGGACTTAAGTTTTGTGCATGGTGATAAATATGGATCTATTTGCAGCCTTCTGCACGTTGATATCCAGTTATGCCAGCACCATTTGTTGAAGATGCTTTCTTTTTTCCATTGTACGCTTTTGGCTTCTTTGTCAAAAATTATATGTTCATAGGTGTGCGGATTAATGTCAGGGTCTTCAATTCGATTCCATTGGTCCACAAGTCGGTTTTTATGCCAGTACCAGGCTGTTTTTATTACTGTAGCTCTATAGTAGAGCTTGAAGTCAGGGATCGTGATGCCTCCAGAGGTTGTTTTATTGTACAGGATTCTTTTGGCTATCCTGGGTTTTTTGTTTTTCCATATGAAGTTGAGTATTATTCTTTCCAGGTCTGTGAAGAATTGTGTTGGTATTTTGATGGGGATTGCGTTGAATCTATAGATAGCTTTTGGTAAAATTGCCATTTTTACTATGTTAGTCCTGCCTATCCATGAGCACGGGAGATCTTTCCATTTTCTGACATCTTCTTCAATTTCTTTTTTCAGGGACTTGAAGTTCTTGTCATATAGGTCCTTCACTTGCTTGGTTAATGTTATCCCAAGGTATTTTATGTCATTTGTGGCTATTGTAAAGGGTGATGTCTCTCTGATTTCCTTCTCAGCCTGTTTGTCAGTTGTATATAGGAGGGCTACTGATTTTTTTGAGTTGATCTTGTATCCTGCTATGTTGCTGAAGGTGTTTATAAGCTGTATCAGTTCCTTGGTTGAATCTTTGGGGTCACTCAAGTATACTATCATGTCATCTGCAAATAGGGAAAGCTTGACTTCTTCCTTTCCCATTTGTATCCCCTTAATCTCCTTATGCTGTCTTATTGCTCTGGCTAGAACTTCAAGTACTATATTGAATAAGTATGGGGAGAGTGGACAGCCTTGTCTCGTTCCTGATTTTAGTGGAATTGCTTTGAGTTTCTCTCCATTTAGTTTGCTGTTGGCTGTTGGCTTGCTGTAAATTGCCTTTATTATGTTGAGGTATGTTCCCTGTATTCCTGATCGCTCCAAGACCTTTATCATGAAGGGGTGTTGGATTTTGTCAAATGCCTTTTCTGCATCTAGTGAGATGATCATGTGGTTTTTTTCTTTCAGTTTGTTTATATGGTGTATTACATTGACGGACTTTCATATGTTGAACCACCCTTGCATCCCTGGGATGAAGCCTACTTGATCATGGTGGATAATTGCTTTGATGTGTTCTTGGATTCTGTTTGCCAGTATTTTATTGAGTATTTTTGCATCAATGTTCATGAGGGAGATCGGTCTGTAGTTCTCTTTCTTTGTTGTATCCTTGTTTGGTTTAGGAATCAGGGTAATTGTAGCCTCATAGAAGGAGTTTGGTAATGTTCCTTCTGTTTCTACTGTGTGGAACAATTTAGAGAGTATTGGTATTAAGTCTTCTTTGAAGATCTGGTAGAATTCTGCGCTGAAACCATCTGGCCCTGGGCTTTTTTTGGTTGGGAGACTTTTAATGACTGTTTCTATTTCCTTAGGAGTTATTGGACTATTTAAATAGTTTATCTGGTCTTGATTTAACTTAGGTATGTGGTACCTATCCAGAAAATTATCCATTTCTTTTAGATTTTCCAGTTTTGTGGAATAGAGGTTTTTGAAGTATGACCTGATGATTCTCTGGATTTCCTCAATGTCTGTTGTTATGTCCCCCTCTTCGTTTCTGATTTTGTTAATCTGGATGTTCTCTCTCTGTCTTTTGGTTAGTTTGGATAAGGGCTTGTCTATCTTGTTGATTCTCTCAAAGAACCAACTCTTTGTTTCATTGATTTTTTGTATTGTTCTCTTTGTTTCTATTTTGTTGATTTCAGCTCTCAATTTGATGATTTCCTGGCGTCTATTCTTCTTGGGAGACTTTGCTTCTTCTTGTTCTAGAGCTTTCAGGTGTGCTGTTAAGTCCCTAGTGTGAGATTTCTCCAACTTCTTTATGTGCGCATTTAGTGCTATGAATTTCCCTCTTAGCACTGCTTTCATAGTGTCCCATAGGTTTGGGTATGTGGTGTCTTCATTTTCGTTGATCTCTAGGAATTCTTTAATTTCTTTCTTTATTTCTTCCCTAACCCATTGGTGATTCAGTTGAGCATTATTCAGTTTCCATGAGATTGTAGGTTTTCTGTAGTTTTTGTTGTTGTTGAAATCTAACTTTAGACCTTGGTGGTCTGATAGAACACAGGAGGTTATTCCAATTGTTTTGTATCTATTGAGAATTGCTTTGTGGCCAAGTATGTGGTCAATTTTGGAGAAGGTTCCATGGGGTGCTGAGAAGAAGGTATATTCTTTTTTGTTAGGATGGAATGTTCTGTAGATATCAATTAAGTCCATTTGGGTCATGACTTCAGTTAAGTCCTTCATTTCTCTGTTAAGTTTCCATTTAGGAGATCTGTCCAGTGGTGAAAGTGGGGTATTGAAGTCTCCCACTATTAATGTGTGGGGTTTTATATGTGGTTTAAGCTTTAGTAGTGTTTCTTTTACATATGTGGGTGCCCTTGTATTTGGGGCATAAATGTTCAGAATTGAAATTTCCTCTTGGTGGATCCTTCCTGTGATGAATATGTAATGCCCTTCTTGATCTCTTTTGATTGATTTTAGTTTGAAGTCTATTTTGTTGGATATCAGGATGGCTACACCCGCTTGTTTCTTAAGACCGTTTGATTGGAAAGTCTTTTCCCAGCCTTTTATTCTTAGGTAGTGTCTGTCTTTGTATTTGAGGTGTGTTTCTTGTATGCAACAGAAAGATGGGTCCTGCTTTCGCATCCATTCTGTAAGCCTGTGTCTTTTTATAGGCGAATTAAGTCCATTGATATTAAGAGATATTAATGACCAGTGATTGTTCATTCCTGTTATTTTTTGGTGGTAGTGTGTCTGTACTTCTTATCTTTGGGGTTTACTGCTGTGGGGTTATCTATTGCCTGTGTTTTCAAGGGTGTATCTGACTTCCTTGGGCTGGAATTTTCCTTCTAGTGCTTTCTGTAGGGCTGGGTTTGTGGATAAGTATTGTTTAAATCTGGCTTTGTCTTGGAATGTCTTGTTCACTCCGTCTATGATGATTGAAAGTTTTGCTGGGTATATTAGTCTAGGCTGGCATCCATGGACTCTTAGTGTCTGCATTACATCTGTCCATGTTCTTCTGGCTTTCAAAGTCTCCATTGAGAAATC